>CAUJRU010002190.1:0-89799 GCA_963277665.1 Viscum album | reverse complement strand
ACATCAAATTCCCACTATGAAAATCCATTTGTAGGATAAACCAACTCATCACTATCTTTAATTCTCTTAGCATCATGACATCGCATATTGGTTGATATTTCTATATACATGAATAGATTTTGAAGCTTGGGAATCAATGGAAAGTTCCACATGAATTTTCTTGGAACAAAAGATGGTGTTCTATCTATATTTTCCATCCATCAAGATGTGCCACATTATTTAATATCATTAAGGTCGGTTGTTTCCTCTAAAAATAAACTGCAATATTTTTGACAAGCATACATTTTATTAGTAGAAATTCAAGCTACATAATTAAATTTCACACATTATAATTATTTGAGGGAATATCCACACCATTAAGAATGAATTCCTTCAAAAGGGTAAAAATATAATCAATATCATTATTAAAAATTCCATACATGGTTTTTCCATGATATAACAATATTAAAAATTCCAAATTTATCATTTAAGTACATTCCTGATATATAGGAGTTATGGAATCATCCATTAATTTTTTCACTCTCTCAACATCATCATATTTATTATTTTCCTTATGTGTATTTATATCATTTTCTTCTTGAACTGGTATAATATCTCTCTTGTGATGATGTACAAATGGAAACTGATCAAATATAAGATTCTTCATACCACTTCTTTCTTTCCATTCATAAATAGTAGAGGATTTTCTCTTCTCTCCATTATGATACCAAACATAATAGTTTTTTTGAAATAAAACTTTTTTTATATGGTAGATAACTTATTTCTAACTTAACCATGGTATTCCAACACAATTATAACATGTAAATTTTATATGACCTCCATCTAAAGAATTGTTAAATGAAAAATCTAAAAAATATGAAAATTATTTTAAAACTCGATTGAAATGTGATCGGTATGATGAATCAAGATTATATCCATTCTAGTATAGGGGAAAAAGTTATATTCAAATCAATAATGTAAACCATAATTACAAAATTCATAACAACCAATTTCAATATGAAATTCATCAAATCATACCGGTAGCTAGCAAAATAAAGAATAAGAAAATTAAATATTCTATAAGTAATGCCTATAAATAAAAAAAGAGACAAATTATAATACATGGAATGGGAAAAAACTATTACACAATCCAATTAAATACATATGTATTTATAAAACATTATTTTAAAACTTCCATGTTTTTAATATGACATTAATTCAATTAAATATACTTGTCTTTATGATGGAAAACATTTACTCAAGAATAACTATGTGTCACCCAACATCAAAACCAAAAAACATGGTATAATAATATCATTTATATTATAGAATAATTGATATAAATATTAATAATCATCCAATAATAATATCATAGAAACTAAAATTTATAAAAAAAAATATCCAAAATGTAATAAAGGAGATGGAATCCTGAAGTTGTATGATATATGAAATGAAATACAAAATTTGTTAGAAAAAATTACTCATCTCTAATTGTAAAGGAAAAATTTATCACGTGTCACCTTTCATAAGCCTGAATAATATCCAATGGTTGTCCACTAACTCATATATTAACTTCTAACTACCAAAATCAAAGTAGATTGGGTCTACATACACATAGAGTGTGCATAAATTGTGAAGGTAGATCCCTTAAATAAGGATTCATTAAGGAAGAATAAGTATGAATTGAATATTATGGATATCAAAGAAGTGGAAAATCATAAATTATGCCTTAATGATCACACATATAAATCCATAATTCAAGATGTTAAAGTTGGTGGAAGATCCCTCCACTGGAAGAAGAAACATGTTGAAGGGTGAAATAAAAATGTATCAAAAGAAGATACAAGTATTAGTGGGATTAGTCTCATAATGGTGAAGGAACCCAAGCCAAGAAGGATAAATAATATCATAGGGAACATTTGAAATGAAATAATCAGAAGTGGTTGGCAAAAAAATATCCACTAACAAGGCTTGGAGGAAGAGTAGAAGAAAATAGATGATTCATCAAGAAAAACCACAATCATTAACATGAGGATGTCAGAGGCACCCCTCTCCCCTTTTACTTTATTGTTAAATATGATAAATTGAGTGATATAGGATGAAGGGGTAGATACAATCCATGGGGGTATTCACCATGTGTAAATTAAAAGGAGTATTAAAAATACAAGAGTATATGAAGAAATGAATTTTCTAGATAATTCTCAAATTGAAAAAACCATTAATTAAGTGTAGAACATTGTGAATTTGACCATACATGATGGAATATATATAAATCTACTAAAATGATAAAGATATAGTTTATTTTAATTTTATTTTTGGATTGTTTTAGGTTTCAAATCCAAGTTTTAGTTTTATTAATGAATTTATGCTATTTATAAAGCCTTTCATGTGATTTATTATAAACTAACATGTTGGTATCATCTGAATGTTTTTCAGGATACTTGTAAGCTACTTGAAAAAATAATTCTACCAAAAAAAGTGGTTTCAACAAGTGGTGTCTAGAGGTTCAAAAAATCAGGGGGAGATAAATATTGGCACATAAAATCTACTTATCCTCATTTAAAAGAATAATTCATTATATATAAATTGGAAGAAATATATTGTTAGTGATATCAACTAGATCTTCAAGTGGTTTTTCCTCACCCATGTGTAAGGGTAGGATCGGTCCATTGAAGAATCTACATAAGGTTCATTCAAGATTTAAAATACCTATATAAAGGTGAGACTGACTTTCTAACATGTGTAATAGTACACTAATCTATATAAAGGTAAGAAGGAAAAGTTGAAGGCTACACAAGGGTATACTGATCTAAATAAAGGTAGCTCATGAATTATTATATATAATCAAAGGACATAAAATAAACCCCTAATACATTAATTAAAAAAATAACTACATTAATTAATTACATAAAAGTTAATATATATTAAAAAAATTGTGGTATTTATGTAAAATTAGTGGATAAAAAAATTAAAAAACAAATATATCTATTACAATCACATTTATTATGCAATACTATAACAAAAATAATCTAAAAAAACTTATTTCAAATAATATAGAATAATAGTGACATAAATATATCTTGGTTAGGTTTTAATACATAGATAACAATGAAAACAATATTTAGTATAAGAGAGGAAGGATTCAGAACTCACCAATATGATGTCGAAGAAGATCGGAATCAAAAAATTCCTGAATTAGGGGAGAACACAGGTGGAGGATAGAATCAGTCGGTGCTCGGGTGAGGTGATAATACAGATCGTGAGTGAAGTGGGGGGGTGGGAGGCTAAGGGATATGAGATAACTCTATCCCAATGGTTTAAAAAAACATTGGTATATCTCAACCTTTACCAATGGTTTTTAAAACCATTGGGATGGAATATCTATATAAATGGTTTATATAAACTGTTGTTATAGATAGATTCCATCCACTCTATACCCAAGGTTTCTATAAACTGTGGGTATCGATGTGTGGGGATATCCCCATTTTCCAGTAGTATTGAATCCTCTAATACTTTCAAGTATAGGATGATCCACTTTATGGAATCCCAATGCTCCCTTATGGGGTTTAACATAAAACAACTTATAAATCCCACTAAAAATCAATATCTAAGCCCATAAAAATTATCGCATGCATAATTATTATGACATTTGATGCATATGGTACTTTCTCCATGTAACGAGCCTTATATTTTAATGTTGGTACATATTCCTTGGATAACTTGAATAGTCTGAAAAGGGAAGTTGTGATATACTCTCAGAAATTCATCTAAAACCTTTCAATTATCTTCTGGATATATTCTTTGTAAGATAAAACCAATCTACTAGATTTTATATCCCTTTTTATTCTCATCCACAATATTTTCTTGGCTTGTCCAAGATCCCTTATTTCAAATATTTCAAAAAACTTACACTTCAAAACCTGAACTCATGAACTCTATGGACCCACCAAAAACATGTCATTCACATATAATAAGAGTGTGATGCATTTACCATCACCCCATAACTTCTAATAACACTAACTATTATAGCTTCATCATGTGAAACCTTCCTCATTCATCAAATTTTAAAATCTATGGTTCTACTATCGAGGTGCCTCTTTTAATCCATAGAGGATTCACTTCAAATTACAAACCAATACCTCCTTCTAAACACCTTCAAAATCCTTGGGATTCTTCATATAGATATCTTCCTCCAAACCACCAGGAAGAAAGGTAGTCTTGACATCCATCTTCTCCAATGGTAGATCATCATAAGCTACTAGATTCGACACAATTAGGATAGAAGTATGCTTAACTACTGATGAAAATATTTTGTAGAAATCAATTCCTTCCTTTTATAGTAATACTTTCACTACCAGTCATGCCTTATATCTTATAATTTCTTTAGATTCCATCTTAAAATGGAAAAATTATTTTTTTTATCTAGTGTTCATTTTCCCTCCAGCAATTTAGTTATCAACAAAGTTTTATTAAAAATTAAGGAATTCATTTCTTCCTCCATGAATGAATCCCACTAATTCAAGTCATTGAGCTTCACTGAATCTTCCAGACATTCAAGTTCATCAACATCCATTAGAATTAAGAAATTCAAATCAACTCTATAACTATAGAGTAGTTGCCTGACTCTAAAAGATATTCTTAACTATGTTTGATACTCAACTCTTTCGGGTGCTACTATTTTCAATTCCCAACTTCCAATCGATCAAATTCTAAATATTTCTCTCCAGCTTCAACAAACCTTGAGTATTCAAGCACATATTACACTAGTCAAACTTCTAGTAAACCTATACTAATTTTTGAAGTTACTGTAACTTGAAATATTATAGTTCTTTCATCTGGATCAACCTATACTTCAATATTTGATTTCTTCCCCTCAAATTATGATTCAACCAAGTTTCAATACTTCCAAAGGATATTCTTATTAAATTGAAATTTTCAACTTATGATGACTTGGTGTTTATCATCATCCCACAATATGAAACCAAAATATTCATTCTCATAGCCTGTGAGAAAACAAGATTTGGAATTAACCTCTAGTTTTTCTTTATCCTTCACATCAATAATAGTGTAGGATAAAATTATAAAACTTTGATATGTCCAACTTCTAGTAATTACCAGAACATAGCTATTTCAATAGACTATATCCCATATCATCCAAAAAACTTCTGTTGGCTAGGTATGCAATAGTGTTAATTGCTTATGTACAAATGGCCTTTGGAATTTCAGAGTGCACATGCATGAATATTTCCTTCTCAGTTAAAGTTTGTTTAATTATCTTTGTTACACCATTTTACTATAGTGTTATGGGTACCATACATTTGATCTTGATCCCATTCTTCCAAAAAAACTAGAAGTTTCTACCATTTTACTCTCCACCATTATCAGGTCTGGGGAACTTTAACTTCTGACCACTTTTCCTTTCTTCCATGGATTTACACTATATAAAATCATTGAAAACATCAGCCTTGTAATTAAAAAAATACACCCATACCTTCCTTATTGCATCATCAATGAACATGATGAAGTAAATAGATCCTTCATGAGATCAAATTGGGGCTATTCCCCATATATTTAAGTGAACAAGATCTAACTTCCTAGCTATGGGATTCCGACCATTTAAGTTGAATGACACTTGATTTTTCTTCCCCACCACACAACTCTCACAAATTTCAATACTCGTATGACTGAACTTCAGTATGCATTTACCTTCTATACCCTTCATGTTATTCTCACTGGGGTGACCAAGTCTGTAATGCCAAACCTCTAGATCTTTTGAGGTTGAAATTTCAGCAAATTCACTTCCATGTAAATTTTACTTCATGTAAATAATTCCATACTAAACAAGTTCCTTATTAGAAACATGTTGTTTAATACTATTGGTTTCTTACACATATCTTCCATGGCTTCCATCAGTTCAGTTTCAATCTTCTCCTAGATTTTTAAGGCTACATTTTATGTGAATGACATCCTCACTGACTCTAGTGTTTTCCTATCCATATTTTCCCATTCACTTTTCGCCATGTTTCCAAGATTCTCTCAATGCAATAAAAGTTATAGATCTTTTTAGAAAATATAATCCCTTACTTTAATATGACAAAAACCATACATAGTTCTATCAAATTGACTGATTTTAACTTTTCCTTATTTCATCGTCATATCTTCTTATGATAGTAAAACCAACTAAAATCAATATAACACTGAGGTAAGAGTGAATGATACCTAATTTATCACCTTATTTTGAACTACTAAGATATGATACCACTAGTTTAGGAAAAGACCATTTGTGCAACCACTAAAAGATTCATCCTTTAATCCACTAAAAGATCACACACTCCAGAGGTTCTGTGATGTTGAAATCAAAACATTGTAATTTACCCTTGATCTTAGTGTATTGGAATATGGAAATAATTAGCACCCCACTCACTACACTAAGTCACGTTTCTTGCACACTCTCTAAAAAAACTCACATATAAACATTCAAGAAAAGGAAATGATAGGAAAAGTAAATTGGGCACACAAGATTAAGTGGTTCCTGCATTCATACTATATCTATGAGATAAAATTGAAAACTCTTATATTATAGGGATAAATGAATGGTTACAAATACTAAAGTTAATGATAAATTGTTGGAAATTTTTCATTACAATCAGATACATCAACAACTAGTCCCACCACTATTTTATAGAGGTAAGTGAAACAAGTTTCACCGCTAACTGAAAGTTATAGTAAACCCACTATTGAACCTCTAATTCCTTTTATATTCCACTACCTCAACCATTTAATTTAGTAAGACTCCAATGGGATTCACCATCAACCCATTGGAAGTCCATAACCTTCTGGTAAATGTACCCACATGTTGAAGATGTCAATTGTTGTTGCCTTGACAAGACTGATGTGAACTTCCAAAGTTCCTTCTTCTAGTAAGTTAAATCCAATAAATTGATGAGGCTTCATGATTCTAATATAATTATTGTATCTACATACCATGTCAATTTACTTTAAGTATACTCACTTCTATATAGGTTTCTAAACCTTGGAATGATTGGAAAGTACCATACAACTTTCAAAGTCATTGATCCATATTTCTTATATCGACTCGTTCCACGCTTAGGGAATTTTTTAAGTGATTCATGGTCCTTTATAAATAATATATAGTCATTTTTATAGACATTAATTCTTTTATAGATCATACTTATTGAACATAGCATTCTTTTAGAATCATATGTTTGATAATGAAGCTCATTATCTTCTATAAGCATATCATTCAAGAGAGAAAGTTGTTTTGTAAATCTGGTGTAAATCCATCCATTGAAAGGTTTCAAATTATATAAATTCAGTATGGATGACAATGATATATATTTATTACAACTAGTATACAGTGTAATCTTTCACATCCATTTAACTTCTCAAATATATTTATACAATCATTAATCCCATCTTCATTTAACATTTTCATTTCCTCGATACAATATTTATCATCGTTTACACTTGTAATCATGTTAGATGATTCATATATCACAGTGTTTCCCAATCACTATAAATACTAAGTTCTTACCCATTTTTAGTCCAATATTTATGAATTTGATCTATTCCATGATAGATAAAGCATTCAACTCCTATCAAAAAACATTTCTTGGATAAAAAAAATGTAAACATGGAAAATGATTTGAGAAGGTTCATATGCATTATTTGTTACAAACTTGATAAAATATTTAACCCTATCCTCATACTTTTTTTACATATTATTGGAATCCATCCATTTTTTATTCATATCAATCCTATTTAGTTCACTAATATTCATATTTTATAATAAATAAATAAATTCATATAAGGTATTCATATAATAAATAAATATATATAAATATATTTTTAGATGTTGGGAATATGTGATTCATTTTCTAGTGGAGAAAATTAAGACCATTGGAATGAGTGAAAATTCATAGGACTTGTTTCCAATGACTTGATGGGAAATGGAGTGATAGTGGCTAGTGACATTTCAATGGATATTCAGAATGATGATAGTCAAAGAGTGCAGTGGCTCAATTCATCATAAAATTAGATCATTGGTAGATGTGATAGGCTTCATATATAAATATATCATCTTATGAGGAATGGTGCAATGACATAGATAGTTGAGGTGGTGATAGTCCTTGACTACATGGAGGCTTGTTTGTGAAGTTTGACTTAGGTGGACGGTTAACTAGGAAAGTCATGTGGCAGTGGGGTCTAGAAGCACCAGCTGGTTTTCTCTATTTAAGAAATGTGAAATCACATTACAATGTGACACCTATGAGTGAGTTGAGTACGATGCTTGTCATTGTAATCATATTTTCTTACTTGATTATTATTAAATAAAAATTCCCCTACGGATCAGGGCACAAGATTGAACTATGTAATCCTTGTTGTTCTTATGCCTTTTGTTTTCTTTTGATCATTGCATATATTTGTCTTTGTTGATTTCTTCCAGTTGTTTTATATTGCAGTGTGGTGGATTGGGTGTGGTTGTATTCCAAGTTCTAAATGTAGTAACATGGGGTTTGTTTTGGAGCTTCTGATTTTGTGTGTGATTTTTTCAGGGAGTATCATCCTGTGAGTTTTCTGGAATATGGTCGTGGACCCAAAAAGTGGTATCATAGCTCAAGGTTGAAGTGATTATGAAGGATCGGGCCCTAGTGAAGGTGTTTAAGATATCAGTTCAGTATCATCATTATTACCTTTTCCTTGTAGGGTAATAACGCCTTGTTTTTCCTGACCTCTTGTCTTTCATTCACTAGAAGTAGTGGGAGTTTGAAAGTTATATAGGAAAGGTGTCCATTGAGAGTAAGGTTTGGGTGGAGAATTTTAATAGAATGGATTTTACATTTTTTAAGATACAGATGGAGGGTTGTCACCTACAAAAGGACCTTGATCTTCTGTTGACTGGATCCAATCTAAATGTGATGAAAGTGGAAAAATGATAGATTATTGATAATAAAGAACTTGGTTTGATAAGAATGTCACTTTATCAAAATGTGGCATATAAAATATGGAAAGTAAAGAAAGCATCAGAACTCATAAATAACTTAATTGATATGTATGAGAAGCCTACAATAATGAAAAAAACTTTTCTTTTACATAGATTATTTGGCATGTGAATGTTAGAATTAAAATCTATTTTTGATCATATAAAAAACTTCAATTTCATTTTAAGTGAGTTGGAATCAGAAAATGTGGACTTTGGAGACCCAATTTGGGTTTTTTTGTTACTCACTTTGCTCTCAGAATCTTGGGATGTGATGGTGAAAACTTTGAGTAATTCTAGTGTAAAGGAAACCTTAAAGTTCAAAGATGTTCATGGCCTGATCTTGAATGAGTAGATTGATTAAAAATATTTTCAGTTGTATTTTGGCAATACATACAATGTGAAGGGAAGAAGATGTATGGAAAAGTCACCGAAAGGGAAAAGGGAGGAGAATATAAAGCAATAATAGCTCAACAGATGGTGTTCCCCTATGATGGAATTGTAGGAGTAAAGGAAGCCTCCAGAAATATTACAGTGAGAGGAGGGAGAATTCCAAAAAATATGCCTTCGGTGGTGGATCTGAGAGTCCCGCAATGTAGTATAAGCGGCTTTCTCCTCATTACCACTAGTATGTCGAGGTCCTGGGTGATAGAATTTGGAGATTCATTCCATGATACAACTGAAATAAAGATCATGAAGAACTATACCTATAGAAAGTATGGTAAATTTTATCTTGTAGAGGACAATGCTCTTGAGATAGTGGGGAAAGGAGACATTGTGATCTAGACTAGGAATGAGAAAATGTTGGAATTGAATCATGTGTGACATATTCTTTTCCTATGGAAGAATCTAATTTCCATTGGGAAACTCGATGACGCAGGTCCCTGTAAAACATTCACAAACGATGCATAGAATATTTCACATGGATCCATGGTCATAGTAAGAGGAGTGAAGGATGGGATGCTCTATCTCCTGGTTGTCCAGAAAAAGAATTGCATGTTGGGGATTTAACTTCTGTGAAGTTATGACATGACTGATTTGGATATATCAGTGAGAAGGGGATAAAGATCCATACTTCTAAAGGATTATTGAAGGTTTGAATCATGAAGTGTGAAATGTAAAAGTATCTCATCATTGGAATGTAATGAAAAGTGTATTCTGAATGGAATGGAAAATGAAAAAGAATCAGAAATCAAATTCGTTTCACACAAATGTTTTGGGAAATGCACCAGTGTGTTCTCATAGATGGTCTCTCTTCTACATGACATCCATCGATGATTATACACATAAAGTGTGGGTGTACTTTCTAAGGAACAAGTTTGAGGTGTTTTATGCTTTTATCATATGAAGGTATATATTGGAGAAGGGGACCAGATGCAATTTGAAGTTCCAATGGTCAGACAATGGTGGAGAGTATGAAATCGGGGAGTTTAGGTGATTCAATTGATGAAAGGGGATTCAATTTGAGAAGATTGTTCCAAGGACACTAGAACACAACAGATTTGAAGAGAGGATAAATAAGAATTTGTTGGAGAATTCAAGAAGTATGTGAATTCACGTGGGGTTCCCCAATGAGTTTTTTGTGAAAGCTATGAATTATGCCACATACTTAATCAATCAGGGTCCGCCATCCACAATTGGACAAAAAAATTGGAGATCTATTGGTCTAGAAGAAATGTTGAATTCAACTACCACAAAGTATTCATAGTTCTAACCTATGTCCATGTTGATTCCAAATAATGAGATAATCTAGTGGATAAGTCTTGAGCATGTTACTTGGTTTTCTATGGTGATGAAGTGTTTGGATTTCGAATCTAGGACAAAAAATCTCAAAAATTCATGAGAAGTAAAAATGTGATCATCAACAAAATGATCCTATGGATGGATCAAAACCAGGAAAAAAATATAATGGAAGAAAAGTAGAAACAAAATCCTATGTTTATCTGGATGGACTAATAGAAGTTGTTGAAGTTCTAGTGAATCTAGAGAGCATGTCAATTTTGAAAGAACCGGACCATCTGGTGGTGTTACCAGAAGAAAGGGGTCAAAATCTAATGGTGTTTCCCAAACCATATTTACCGGATTTTTCAAGGACTACTGAACCTCGAGCACTGAAAGTCCATACTCCAGAAGTTATAGTACCATAAAGAGCTCAATTGTAGGTACAAGGAAATAAATATACTATGGAGAAACTCCAAGTGAAAAGTTATGGTGATACTTTTCATTTGATACTTCTAACGAATGATTGAGAGCCCAAGAGCTTAGAGGAGGTGAGAATTTTGGAAAACTATGAATAGTGGGAGTTGTCCATGAGAGATGAACCTGATTCCCTCCATGTGCCTATAACATGGGAGCTAACAGAGAGACCCATTGGGAATAAAGTGGAAGGTTCTTCAAAACAAATGGGTGTATTAGCTGAAGGAATATGTAGATGGAATAAGGTATAAGGCTAAGCTAGATGTGAAGAGCTTTCAACAAATGAAAGGTGTGTATTCCTCATAGATCTTTTCACCAGTAATAAAGTACATGATCATTCAAACAGTTTTGAGTTTGGTTGCATCAAAATGACTTCATTCAGGGTAGTTGGACATGAAGACAATGTTTCTTCATAGGAACATATATGAATAAATTTCCATGTAGTGGCCGATTGGTTTCAAAGATCGTCAGAACCAGGGCCTTGTGTGCAGTCTCAAAATTAGCTTTAATGGTTTGAAGTAGGCACCAAGGTGTTGGAACAAGAGGTTTAATGAATTCATGAAGGTGAAAAAGTTCATCAAAATCAATGTCGACCTTTGTTGTTACTAGGAGTGTGGTGATGGGAGTTTTTTGACCCTCCTCTACATCAATGACATGATGGTTGTAGGTCCAGTGAAGGGAAGAATCAATGAGTTTAAGGCTGAGTTTTATAGAAGTTTTGAGATGAAGGACCTTGGTTTAGAAAAGTGTGTTTTGGGGATAAGGATTGTGAGGAACCAAAATTATAGTACATTATACCAGACTTGGGATGACTACATCTGACGGGTATTAGAGCACTTTGGGATGTCAAAGGAAAAGATAGTGTCCACACCCCTTATTGGGAACTTTAAGCTTAGGAATGATAAAACACCATGAACAGAAGCTCTGGTTGAGTTCATAGTGAAATTCCTATATGCACTAGATATCAAAAGTCTAATGTATTCCATGGTGTGTACTAATCTATAAATTATACAAGTAGTGGGAGTCATCATGAAGTTTATGTCGAACCTCGAAAGAGATAAATAGGAGGTTATGAAATGGATTTTCTATTATTTTAAGGGTTTGGGATACTTATCACTTTTATTCAAGATAGAAAATCCTTTATAGGGTTTTACAAACTTTTATTTCAATGGAGATTCAAACACACAGAAGAGAACCTCCAGTTATGTGCTTTCTTTTTGCAGAATAGTGGTGAGTTAGATGTTGAAGCTTCAATCACTGGTATCACTCTTGATAATTGGAGTGTATTAAGTCACTTTGATGAAATAAAGGATTTGGTGTTGTTGAAAGGGTAATGGAGGACCTCAAAAGAGGAGATAAAGTTGGGATGATTTTTTGTGACTCATAGAGCATGATTCAATTGTCTAGAAATCTGATGTTTCATTCTTGGATAAAGAACATTTAGTTGAAGTATCGCTTCATCAGGAAACTTTTAAAATATAGGGTGTATAAAATATGGAAGATCGAAGGCATTCATAATCCAGTGTACATGTTGATGAGGGTGATTTAGAAGGAAGTTCAAGGGTGGTGATGTGCCTCAATTGGACTTGGGTGACTAATCACTATGGTTAGGGAATGTAACGTCCCGACCCGTGATCCACTTAACATGTGCCTCGAGTTGGTGGGTCACATGGACTCAAGCACGCCTCCATGTATTCCAGAGGCTACCGACTAGCAGTGAGGGTATGAAGGTGGTACGGTGGGGAGACTATACCCTCATATCATAATGGAATGGAAGATACAACAGATAATATTCAAAAGAGGAAGCATAATATAAACAATCAAAATCAATAAACTGTAGAAGCGTAAATAAATTGACATAATGAATAACTAGCAGAAGAGTAAACAACTAAAATAATCATAAAAAATCCACTAGGCGGTGTCTGATACATGGATGCATGGCATGCTGATATAAAAAAAAGGAAATAGGGGAAGGCATATAGTCATGCTATACAAAAAGTATAAAAAGAAAAAAATGCTCCACTAGAATCTCGAGTTAATGTTCGGTCCTCTACTCCTAAACTCCATCTATAAGTAATGCATATCAACATCCTATAGAAGGGTGCTTGACCATATCCATACCAGCAGGTAGAAAGACTTCTTTTGTACCAAAGGCAGCCCGAGTATGGTGTGAGATAAAAATCTCAGTAGGCCACCACCAACGGTGTCTACGTGTAATCCAAGCAGTGGTCATAACTAAATAGTGTGTAAGTATATGAGTTAAATAAAAAACAAGTGTAGAAATAAATATAAAACCTTCTCATATTCCTAAAGGACACCTGGAGGCTCTACCTACTTCGGCTCATGGCCGAAATGAGAGTCTGAAGAGTCGTTATATATATAGTAATATATATATATAGTATAATTATATATATTGAATCCACCTATATGAACCAAGTACGTGCAGACGTAAGTGGCCATATACCTGGAATACTAATGATGGATAGACTGGGGTGTAACTCAGACATCCATAACCAGTCTAACAAGCCTATAATCTCAAGCCAAAGGGTGCATGACCTACATCCCAATAAGAGTGTGAGACATCATGCACGACACTCGGGGTGGTGAGTGGGCCATCATGACATCACTCAAAATAGGGATGTGGCGCATAAAGCCTAATGTCCAACTAGTGTCAATGGTGTGAGACGTCATGCTCAACACCCAATGTAAGGTAGTGTGATACCTTCATGCTCAACTGAACCCTTACCATCATATCACAACCTCTATAAAGGCGTAATCATAATTATAGTGTTCAACATGATACAATAACTCTCATGTAACATGTTTACCAAGACTTTATATATAAATGAGTCATATTCATGTTTATAACATAATACATGAGGAAGTAACTCTCATATGGCCCATTAGTCATGTTCAATTCCATTCAGAGCATTACAATTCATAATAAACATAATTAATGGCATGGCATTAACATACTTCATAAACCATTTAATTTAATTAAACCAATTCATTTAAAGATGGGCAACCATCATGAATTAGCCGTCTCACTTGATTTAAACATTTCAATACCATCAACTCAGTTAATTAATTAAGACATGGAAAATCGATTCATAAAGCTCAAGGTGTCAAATGGAAGGTGTTGTGGTCAAGTGGTAAAATACCTTCATGAGAAATTCCCTTAGTAAGCTAGGCCAAACACCTAAGAGGTTCCTTGGGTTCCATCTAGTACTCATGTCACAAGGGAAATTTCAGTTAAAATCCAATCCAGAAGCTAATTAGGTGTTCTAGGAAATTTAAAAATTATCCATTAAGAGGAAATTTCACTTGGAACACCCAAGGGGTGTCAATATGTGTGGTCAACACTCTATAAACGACTAAAAAGGATCAAGGGATGTGTATCATGGTGCAATGATCAATTTGACATAAAGAACTTGATAAAAAGGAGATGCTCAGCAAAATCTGGTGAGTGGCACAATGACATAGCTACGAAGCATCAAAACTCAAGGGGAAAATGATGTGACCACCTACCTGTAATGTACTGGTTCTGGAAGCCACCCAGAGGCACCCCATACACAGTTGGTCACATGGCCTCAAGCGCATTTCCCCAAATGTCAGAGGCTGCCGACTAGCAATGAGGGTCTTGGGTGTGATAGTAGGGAAACTATGCCCTCATTGGCAGAGTAACACAATGGAAGAGAAACAAATATACAATAGCGGAAGCAGTAAATAACCAAAAAAAGTAAACAACAGAAGACTGAAATAATAAACAACTGGAGAACATATATATAAAATGATGCATGATACATATGTCTAGGAAAATAGCCAATAAGTCACAATTAAGAATAAAAACAGTACTAAACCGAGTACAAAAGAAATAGATAAATAGATCCTTAGCATCGCAAGCTTAAGCTTGGTCCCATGCTCTCCAGCTCCACAGTAAGTCAAGTACCTGAAGTAGAAGGGAGTTTGCCCTTATCTATACCTGCAGCAATATAATCTATTTGGGCCCAAAAGAATGGCCCAAACAGGGCGTGAGACTAAATTCCAATAGGAAACCACCCAAAGATATGTTCCTAACAGTCAGTGAATATATGGCAGGTAAAATTATATAAGCAGTAAACAAGAAAGTACTCTGCAGTAAACAATTCCACATATCAAATAACCAGCTAATCAAACAAGGGAACCCTATGGAAATTACATGCAGCCTATCCCCACTGGTTCAGTCATAAGAATATATATATATATATATAGACTCTCTGAGGAAGCACTCACAGTCAATTCCCCTTATAGTCAAAAGTAAAACAAGACTCTGAGGAATCTCACTCGGTCAATTCCCCTTATAGTCTAAGGTAGTCAAGGACTCTCTGAGGAATCTCACATGGTCAATTCCCCTTATAACCCCAAGGTCGAGGACTCTCTGAGGAAGCTCACTCAGTCAATTCCCCTTATAGCCCAAAGTTGTTCAAAGACTCTCTGAGGAAGCTCACTTGGTCAATTCCCCTTATAGTCTAAAGTGCTGAAAGACTCTCTGAGGAAGCTCACTCAGTCAATTCCCTTTATAGTCTACTACACCAGGTTCTCACGGCCCTGTATAGGTCAATGAGCATAGCAAAGAAAAAAAGCCACGGTAAACCTCAAGAACTACTTGGCTAATCAGTCTACAACATATCAAGCATGTCAGAATACAAACACTCCACCCTACAGCACTAGGAATGGAAAACAGGCAAGGCGGCCAAACATGATAAAAAGACCAACGGTTATAAACAGAACATGCATGGGAAATACTTCCAAAGCATAGCAAACAACCCTATTCAAAACAATTTAACCTCTACACAAGAATACAAGCATGGCAGGAAAACAACAGGGGTAAAATGGTAAACACGCAATACCTCGTTCAAGGGTATTGGAAAAAATTGCACATAATACTCAAAGACTTTGAACAGAAAGGCACAAACCACCTACCTTGGTGTTGGGTGATCGATATACTCTGGTGTCGGCCCTTGGATCGACCTAGAATGCGATAGATCTACAAAAACGTCTAAAATGTTCAACCCACGATAACTTGAAAAAGAGGTGGAATCATGAAATGAGGATCAAGAAGAAGAGAGAGATTATCAAGGCGATACCAACGTAATTGAAGGAGGTCGAATCGGAGATCGGACGGAGGCTCGAGGGCTCAGAGGAAGATCGTGGTCGTATGAGTGCTCTCGGCTGAACGAGACCTAAAAGTAGACACTTCTGGTGATTAGACGCGACCCTGGTACGTTTAATGAAAATAATACACGGCATGTACTGATAAAGTACACGGAGTGTACTTCAGAAATTTCCAGAAAAACCTATTTTTCTCAAAAACGACCAGAAAAGGAAAACATACCTGAAAAGAAGGTTCGGGTTCATACAAACTTCCCCCCTTAAAGATATTTGTCCCAAAATTTCCCTAGCACGACGTAGAAGAAGATACCCCAAATAGCTCCGGTCACTGTGCTCGTACATCGACCTCCCTCTCCCAAGTCTCGTCCAGTACCCACTCGTGATGTCATAGCACTTGTACCAGTGGAACAGACTGGCCACAAAGAACCTTTGTACTGCGATCAACAATCCAGATAGAATGCTCCTTGAACGATGCATCTACTCCGAGCTCAACCTCCTTAGGTTGACGGACATGAGACGGGTCTGAAAAGTAACGTCAGAGCTGAGAAACATGAAAAATGTCATGCATATCCCGATACTTATGAGGTAACTACAACCGATAGGCAACCGGACCAACTCTTTCCAACACCTCAAACGGCCCGACGTACCTCAGCGAAAGCTTACCGTATCTCCTAATCCTCATGTGTCCCAACCTCAGTGTAACATGCAGGAAAACTTGATCCTCGGCCTCAAACTCCAGAGGTCATCTCCGCTAATCAGCATAAGACTTCTGACGAGACTGTGTAGTAGCCATCCTCTTCAGAATCAAATTTATATGTTTTGTGGTCTCCTGGACAAGAAGAGGTCCTAGAAAAGATGTCTTTCCTGCCTCCAACCAATATAAGGGTGATCGGCATGGCCTAACATACCAAGCCTCATAAGGAAACATCTGAATAGTTGCTTGAAAACTATTATTATAGGCAAACTCCACAAGTGGTATGTGCTTCTCCCAAGAACCTCCAAAATCCAGAATGCATGCTCGAAGCATATCCTCAAGCACCTGAATCGTACGCTTGGACTGACCATTTGTCTGGGGGTGGTAAGTTGTACTCAAAAGTACCTGTGTACCCAACGCCTTCTGAAGCCCCTACCAGACCTGAGAAGTAAAATGTGCATCCCTGTCTGAAATGATGGAGTGTAAAACTCCATGAAGATGTACAATCTCTCGAATGTACAACTGTCCCAACTCATCAACATTGAAGGTCTCCTTGATCAGAAAGAAGTGAGAAACCTTCGTAAGCCTGTCAATGACAACCCATACTGCATTATTCCCTCAAGGAGACCTCGACAAACCAGTCACAAAATCCATCGTGACATCATTCCACTTCTACTCGAGGATGGGTAACTGCTGTAAAAGCCTTGCTGGTCGTTGGTGCTCTGCCTTCACCTGTTGACAGGTGGAACACCTCATGACAAAACTAGAAACTTCCTTCTTCATACCTGGCCACCAATACTGACGGTGTAGATCACGATACATCTTGGTGATGCCAGGATGAACTGCCCAAACTGAAGAATGAAAGTCCTGCATCAGATCCTCGCGTATGTCTGCTAGCACCCATACGCGCCCCTGGAAACGCAAGATCTCATCCTCGCCTATGGTCCATCCAGGAATAGGGTCCTCTCCTAACACACTCTCCCTTAGGACTAGGCCTTCAAAATCTGATAGTAGCCTTATTCGCACTCGATCAAGAAGAGTAGAGGTAACAGCTACATAAGAAAGAAAGGTATGCCCCTGTCTGTTGTGCACCTCCAAATGCATCTCAGAGAACATAGCCATAAACTGCCACTCACTGCCGGCCTCCTGAACTACCTGTATCTGAGTCCTCATGCTCAACGCATCAGCCACTGTGTTTCTCTTCCCAGGCGTGTAGGCAACCTCAAAGTCAAAGGATTGTAGGTACTCAACCCACCTTCGTTGTCTCAAATTTAGATCACGTTGAGTGAAGATGTACTTGAGAGTTTTGTGGTCGGTGAAAACCAAAAAATGCTCTTCCAGAAGATAATGTCTCCAACAGCATAGGGCGTGAACAACAGCTGCCAACTCCAGATCGTGCGTTGAGTAGTTCCTCTCATGTGGCCTCAACTGTCGAGACCCGTACGCAACGACTCCATCTCCCTTCATAAGCACATCTCCCAGCCTGATACCTGATGCATCGCAGTAAATAGTATAGCTCTTGCCCGGCTCTGGCAAGACTTGTATCGGTGCTGAAGTCAACCTTCCTTTCAGCTCCTGAAAGGCTGACTCACAAGAATCTGACCAAAAGAACTTCGCACCCTTCTTAGTCAGACCTTCCAGCGGTTCTGCTAAGCGTGAAAAGTCCTATATGAAATGTTTGTTGTATCCAGCCATCCCTAGAAAACTCTGCACCTCAAAGACGTTCTTCGGATGTTCCCATGAAACTACTGCTCTCACTTTCTCTGGGTCTACTGGTACTCCTGTCTCTGAGATAACGTGACCCAAAAAGTGAATCTGATCCATCCAAAAGTGGCATTTTGAGATCTTGGCATATAACTGATGCTCTCTCAGTGTACTCAAAATGATCTCAAGATGGGTAGCATGGTCGTGTCGAGTGTGAGAGTACACCAAGATATCATCCACGAAAACAACCACGAAGAAATCCAAGTATAGATGGAACACTCAGTTCATCAGTGCCATGAAAACTACAGGCGTGTTCGTGAGACCAAACGGCATAACCATATACTCATATAGACCATACCTGCTCCGGAAGGCTGTAAGAGGTATATCAGATGGTCTAACGCGCAACTGATGATAACCGGATCTCAATTCAATCTTCGAGAACACCCGGGCTCCTCAAAGTTGATCGAAGAGATCATCAATTCTTGGTAAGGGATACCGGTTCTTGACCATCAACTGGTTCAACTTCTGATAATCCACACAAAGTCTGAGGGTACCGTCTTCCTTCTTCGCAAACAGGACAGGTGAACCCCAAGGAGAAGTACTGGGTCAGATGAAACCATTTTCCTGCAAATCCTCCAATTGTTTCTTGAGTTCCTGCAACTCTGGTGTAGCCATTCTATAAGGAGGAATGGACACCAGTGTTGCTCCTAGCACAAGCTCAATCGAAAAGTCTACCTCATGTTCCGAAGGAAAACCTGAAAAGTCCTCTGGAAAGAAATCTCTAAAATGATCCACCACTGGATGAAAGTCTAACTGTGAAGTCCCCTGGTCATCCAGATATAGACTAGCAATATAGTCCGTAAATCCTCCTAACCCATGATGCTTTGGACCCTCTCTATTCTCATGGACATCCCATTCGCCCCTATGAAGAAAAGATCCACCCCCTGGTGATACGAAACTCACCCTATGGCGATAACAATTGACGACTTCCTAGAAGATAACCAACCAGTCCATTCCGAGAATGACATCATATCATGTCATCTCTAGGATATAGAGGTCCCATAGAAATTGACACCCACAAACCTCTAGAGGGCACTCCTTGCACTGGCGTACACTAGCCATTCTAGTCCCCAACAGAGTGTAGCGTCAAGATATCATCAAAACAAAAGATACAGAGCCTAAGGATCTCCACAACAGCAACAGAGATAAAGCTATGGGAATCCCCTGTATCAAAAAGAGTATAAGATAAAACTGAGGCTACTAAGATTGTACCTCAAACTGTAGAGGGTCCGGGATCCTGCTCCTGCTGGGTCTGCTCCACTGCAAAAGTTTGGCCTACGTCGCAGCCTTGTGACCCTGCCTGACCACTCTGAGCTGATCCACCCTGCTATTGCTGAAAGATCGACGAATGACTACCACAACCATGACCTCCACCTCGGTCTGAGTGGCCGGAAGAACTCCAGTTCCCAGACTGGTGAGAAACTGGTGATACTGCTCCTGAACGAGGAGTCATAGAAGAACCCCTGTCACCGGCTGCTGGTGAAAAGATCTGACAAAAATGTTGGAGGTGACCCATCTTGCCGCAAGATCGGCACTCCACTGGGTCCCTCAGGCAACATGGAATCATATGCCCGCTCTTCCCGCACTGGTAGCACACCACCTGGCTACCAGAAGATGCATCTTGCCTACTCTGATCTCCTCGTGCAGTCTCCCTGTGATGCTTCCTGCTATCCGTAGGAGGAGTACTAACTCTGGATGTCGAACCGCCCTGGCTCACAGCTCCAGAATCCCTCAGATTTCGCTCCATGATCAGTGTTTGGTTGATGATAGAGAATATCAAAGTCAACATGAAGATGTTCACCTGGGATCAGATGTCGTGCCTGAGACCATCCTCGAACTTTCTTGCAAGGAACAAATCATCACCTCCAGGAATGGGCGTGAAACGCTGCAGCTCTATGAAGCGAGAGGAATACTCCATAACAGAAAGAGTACCCTGCTCCAAACTGATGAACTCTCGGGCTCGATCGGCCCTCAAAGTCTCCAGATAGAAGTAATCGTAGAAGATGCGCCGAAACTCATCCCAAGCCATGTCCTACTGGCGTCCCGCCTGTGAGATCACATCCCACCACCTCTTGGTGGAGTCTCGAAGCATGTAGGTAGCGAGCTTCACCCTCTTCTCTGGAGATATCTCATATGCTCGAAAATCATCAGCGTGGCTTCTAGCCATGACTCTACAACCTGGTTTCCTCCATCCCCTGAGAAAGTAGGAGGATGTTGCTGCTGAAAGACCTACGTCAATTCTGCCATTGACGGGGCAGGAGGCGGCACTCCCTAAAAGGTCTGCATCAACCTCAAAAATCCCTCTCTGAACTATGCATCAGCACCTGTGTTAGGTATAACGGCTAGTGCCAGGACTGGCACGACAGGAGGATCTGCTAGAAGTCCCTGATCGGCCATGTCCGGTGTCTGATCACCACCTGGCAATTGGTGCATAACCGGAGGACGTCTCGGTGGCATGACTCTGCAAGGTCAAGAGCACGCCTTAGATCAAGATTATAAAGGACTGAAAACTAGAAACACAAGAAGGGAATAGGAGAAAGAAAACATTCAAGTTTCACAAAACATGACTACACAGCATGTACATTTCCTACACGGCGTGTTCCCTTAAGTCATTTACATGGGTGTGTACTCCTGCCTAAACTGGTCATGTAACCCCCAAAACACACAACGTGTTGTCTTAACACACGGTGTGTACTTGAATCCTCTTCCCCTGCTCGAGTCCTTCTATACGGTTAAGCCACACGGCTCTCCTAAGACAAGACTACACAGCATGTTCAAGGTAGACACGGCGTGTACTAGACAAGCTCCACCTGGCCCGTGTTGTTAGTGACACGGCCTGACACATGGCTCACACTACACTGTGTGTTCATATCGGACACGACATGTACGTGAAAGGATATCACTGACCCGTGTTTTTAGTGACACGCCCGGGTACCTGGGCCAGCCTACACGTTATGTTCAATACTAACACGGGGTGTATAACTTAAGGTTTATCCGTCCGTGTTGTTAGTTACACAGGCGGACACAGGATCAACGCTACACGGTGTGCTCAAGTGGTACACGGTGTGTTCTCATAGGAAATTCCCTCTCTCGTGTCTCTGCCCACACAGCTTATGACACGGTTAGAGACTACACGACGTGTACATAAAGTACAAGGCGTATACTTGAGAAAAACAGTTTCTTCCTAAACAGAAGAACACATGGCGTGTTGTCAAAACTACACGGCGTGTATTCTGGGTTTTTCCGGACAGTAAGCCTCAAAAACTACTTCGGGACCCAGAAAAACACTGAAACGAACATTGAAAGTGCCAAATTCCGATCTGTGGGGGCCCATACTCCCCACGAATCAAAGTTTGGCATCTTATACATGTTATAACAAGGAAAACAAGGCAATGATCCACCAAATTCCGGTCCATGAGAGCCCATAACAGCTCAAGAATCAAAGTTTGGCGTTCATTAAAACAAAACCTTACACAACAATACCCTATCAACCAACATGTATTTTTATCAAGGCATATATCACAATAACATGCATATTCTACACAACATCTATCACAACAATATACAATTGCTAATGCATCCTAGATGGCATGGCAAGAATGCATGACATGTGATTTCTAGCAAGTGCCTATATGATGCATGAGATGGCATACCCTCATCTCATCGATTTGCGACAGAAATAGAACCTCAATAACATCAACGATAACAGCACAATACATGTGAGTCACCTAATGGTGAAAATCAAATCAACTGTAAAATTGCAAACCAGAAAAATTACAATTAACGAGGTAGATTGGTTTTTTCCTATACACAGGTTAGCTACTCTCGGGCACAGCTTGTTACCAAGTACTTATTCTTTCTTATCCCTAGCTAAAGACTCCAAATAGTAAGTCAAGAGAAAAGAGTTCCTTTGATACCACTTTGTAACATCCCGGTTCTGGAAGCCACCCAGAGGCGCCCCGTACCCGGTTGGTCACATGGCCTCAAGCGCATTTCCTCGAATGCCAGAGGCTGTCAACTAGCAGCGGGGGCCTTGGGTGTAATAGTGGGGAAATTATGCCCTCACTGGCAGAGTAATACAGCGAAAGAGAAACAAATATACAATAGCGAAAGCAGTAAATACCCAACAACAGTAAACAGCGGAAGACTGAAATAATAAACAACTGGAGCACATGTATATAAAATGATTCATGATACATATGTCTAGGAAAACAGCCAACAAGTCAAAATGCTGAATAAAAATAGTACTAAACCAAGTACAAAAGAAACAGATAAACAGCTCCTCAGCATCACAAGCCTAAGCTTGGTCTCATGCTCTCTAGCTCCACAGCAAGTCAAGTACCTGAAGTAGAAGGGCGCTTTCCCTTATCTATACCTGCAGGAATATAATCTGTTTGGGACCAAAAGCATGGCCCAAATAGGGTGTGAGACTAAATCCCAGTAGGTAACCACCCAAAGATCTGTGCCTACCAGTCAGTGAATATATGAAAGGTAAAAGTATAGAAGTAGTAAACAAGAAAGTATTCAGCAGTAAACAATTCCACATATCAAATAAGCAGCTAATCAAACAAGGGAACCCTCTGGAAAGTACATGCAACCTATCCCCTCTGGTTCAGTCATAATAATATATATATATATATAGACTCTCTGAGGAAGCACTCACAGTCAATTCCCTTTATAGTCAAAAGTAAAACAAGACTCTCTCAGGAAGCTTACTCGGTCAATTCCCCTTATAGTCTATGGTAGTCAAGGACTCTCTGAGGAAGTTCACACGATCAATTCCCCTTATAGCCCCAAGGTCGAGGACTCTCTGAGGAAGCTCACTCGGTCAATTCCCCGTATAGCCCAAATTCGTTCAAAGACTCTCTGAGGAAGCTCACTCGGTCAATTCCCCTTATAGTCTAAAGTGCTCAAAGAACCTCTAAGGAAGCTTACTCGGTCAATTCTCCTTATAGTATACTACCCTAGGTTCTCACGGCCCTGTGTAGGTCAACGAGCATAACAAAGCAAAACGGCCAAGGTAAACCTCAAGAACTACTTGGCTAATCAGTCTACAACATATCAAGCATGTCAGAATACAAACACTCCACCCTACAGCACTAGGCATGGAAAACAGGCAAGGCGGCCAAACAGGCTAAACAGACCAACAGTCATAAATAGAACATGCATGGGCAATACTTTCAAAGCATAGCAAACAACCCTATTCAAAACCATTTAACCTCTACACAAACATACAAGCATAGCAGGCAAACAACAGGGGTAAAATGGTAAACACGCAATACCCCGTTCAAGGGTATTGGACAAAATTGCACATAATACTCAAAGACTTTGAACGGAAAGGCACAAACCACCTACCTTGGTGTTGGGTGATCGATATACTCTGGCGTCGGCCCTTGGATCGACCTAGAACGTGATAGATCTACAAAAATGTCTAAAACGTTCAACCCACGATAACTTGAAAAGGAGGTGGAATCGTGAAATGAGGCTCAAGTAGAAGAGAGAGTTTATCGAGGCGATCCCAACGCAATTGACGACGGTCGAATCAGAGATCGGATGGAGGCTCGGGGGCTCGGAGGAAGATCGCGAACGTACGAGTGCTCTCGGCCGAACGAGACCTAGAAGAAGACGCTTTTGGCAATTAGACGCGACCCCGGTACATTTAATGAAAAAAAAAACACAGCGTGTACTTTTGAAGTACACGACATGTACTCGTCGTTTCCGTACTTCACTTTAAGAGGCCTCCAGGTCACCCCCACATGGTCGTGTGCATGGCCGCTACATGGCCAGCACACGGCTACCCGCGGTAACCGAGTACACGGCATGTACTTCAGAAATTTCCAAAAAAAAACTCTTTTCTCAAAAACAACCAGAAAAGGAAAACATATCTGAAAAGAATATCTGGGCTCTTACACTACCTAAAGGTCGTAGAAGCTTCTATGCTTGATATCAACCTCAGTTTCATAGTAGGATAGAAGAAATCTGAGAAACAGTCCAACACCCTGAAAATAGGGAAAATGAGTTTGCACCAAAATAACATGATGGATTCGAAGGAAATCTTAGATTAGAGGTAAGAGGAAGGAGAGCATACCTTAAGGAGTCCAACGCCTTCAACGGATTGAGAAATGGACTTTAGCGGTGGAAGTTAGCTCAAAGCCTAATTTGAGGAGATTTTGAACTCACAGGAGGAGGAAAACCAAGAATAGTCGTTGGCCAAGGGAAGAAGAAAAGAAAAAAAGGTTATAACTTAAGTGAGGTAAAAATGAATTTTCACCCAAAAACAAGGAGATGTGCGATTTTGGCGCACGGTCTGCAAACTATGTGCAATTCCCTGTTATAGAGGGGCACACCGCACGGTTAAGGCGCATGGTTTGACTAATCATGTGTAGACCATGCAAAAGCGCTCTGTCCCAAAAACCAGCAACATTGCACGACCACACACCTTGGATCGCATGGTTGTAGACAAATTGTGAAGCCTATAGGTGCCTTTTTCCACAACTTCACAGTTTCATACAAACTATGCAGGTTGGGCTGCACGATTTTCCCAAACCATGTGGCCCGGTCCTTTGCCAATTTTTTCAGAATTCTGGTCTTTGAACAAGCCCCAGACGCTCCTAGGACCTTCCTTAGGCCACAATACACGTTTACCAAACTTAAATGAAAGATTCAAATTGAAAAACTAACGATATGTACCTTTGTGACAATATGGATCGTTACAACGCCCCCTCCTTAAAACAACTCATCCCCAAGTTGGCCTTTTGAGGGAAAAAAGGTATCATTAGCGAAGAGTTCTGTCCATTGAGCTCGTATATCAGCTTCTCATTCTCAGGTCTCGTCTTGTACTCGGTCATGATGCCATAACACTCGTACCAAAGTGACTGACCTACCTCGGAGTGTCTAGACGCTCTGATCAACAATGCACATTGGATACTCCTCGAAGGAAGCATCTACATCCAATTCAACCTCATTAGGATGAAATACATGTGACAGGTCTAGATAGTATTGGTGAAAGTTAAGATACATGAAAGACATCATGCATTGACTGATATCTCTGAGAAAGTTCCAACTGGTAAGCCACTGGTCTGATCTGTTTCACAACCTCAAAGGGTCCAACAAACCTCAGTGAGAGCTTACCCTTCTTCTGAATATGTCTATGGCCCAACCTAGGTGAAACTCTCAAGAAAACTCGGTCTTCGACCTCAAACTCGAGAGGTCACCAACGTATGTTGGCATACAGCTGTCGTCTATACTGAGCTGTCAACATGTTCTTTCTGATCAACTGGACCTACTTTGTAGTCTCCTGCACGAGACGTGGTCCAAGCATAGTTGCCTCCCCTGCCTCTAGCTAGCATAGAGGTGAGCAGCAAGGCATACTATATAAGGCTTTAGAAGGATCCATCTCGATGGTAGCCTGAAAATTGTTATTATAAGAGAACTCTACAAGGGGAATGTGTTTCTCCCAAGAACCACCAATGTCAAGGACACATGCACAGAACATGTTCTCTAAAACCTGAATCGTACGCTCTATCTATCCATCAGTTTGTGGATGATAGGTCATGCTCAGAAGCACCTGTGTACCCAAGGCCTTCTGTAACCCCTTTCAAAATCATGACGTAAAATGAGAATCTCTATTAGAAACGATAGAATAAGGAGCTCCATGAAGACGTACAATCTCCCTGATGTACAACCTCCCTAGCTTGTCTACTGAGAAGGTCTCTCGCATAAGTAAAGTGTGTGACCTTCACCAGACGATCAACGACAACCCACACTGCATCGTTGCCATAGGTGATCTGTGTAGACCGGTCACGAAATCCATTGATACGTCATCCCATTTCCACTCAGGAATAGACAACGGTTGTAAAATCCATGTTGAATGATGATGCTCTACCTTCACTCGCTGATAGGTGAAACACTGAGTGATGAAGATGGAAATCTCGCATTTCATACCAGGTCACCGATACTGGCATCGTAGATCTCGATACATTTTGGTGACACCAAGGTGAACCGCCCATGCTGAGGCATGGAATTCCCGCATCAGCTCCTCCCTAATGTCTGTTGGGACCCATACACGCTCGTGGAATAGTAAAGTATCATCCCCATCCACATTCTAACATGAAGATGTATCATCATCTGAGACACTATCCCTTGGTACAAGTCCCTCGGGATCGGATAGTTGTCTCATTCATACCTATTCCAAAAGAGTATAGGTCACTACTAAGGCTGAGAGAATATTCTGACCATGGTCCTCCTGAACCACAATGTGCATCTCTAAGAATAAGTCCATAAGTTTCCATTCACCACTAGATTCCTGAACCACCTGCATATGAGTCTTCCAACTCAGAGCGTCAGCCACTGCATTGCATTTACCAGGCGTGTAGGCAGGCTCGAAATCAAACGATTGTTGGTACTCGACCCACCTGGGTTGCCTAAGATTTAGATCCTACTTTGTAAAGATAGACTTGAGGCTTTGTGTTCAGTGAATACCACAACACGCTCTCCAAGTAGATAGTGTCTCCAACATCATAGAGCACGAACTACAACAGCTAGCTCGGGGGCATGCATCAGGTAATTCCGCTCGTGAGGCCTTAATTGACGAGACCCGTACGCGACGACTTGATCGTCCTGCATCAGAAAAACTCCAAGATTGATACTTGATGCTCATAGTATACAGTATAACTCCTTCCCAGTACTGGAAAAATCAGTATCGACGTTGAAGTCAATCTACCTTTCAACTCCTGAAAGATTGCTTCACAAGATTCTGACCATATGAATTTCACACCCTTCTTTGTCAAGCTCGTAAGCAGCACTGCAAGGCGTGAGAATTCATGGATGAAGTTTCTGTAATATCCAACAAGCCCCAAGAAACTCTAGATGTCAAAAATGTTCTTAGGATGCTCCCAAGAAACCACAGATCTCGCTTTCTTCTGGTCTACTGAAACTCCTGACTTCGAGATAATATGACCCAAGAAGTGGACTTTGTCGATCCAAAAGTGGCATTTACTGATCTTAGCATAGAGTTGATGCTCACTCAGTGTATTCAGCACGATCTCAAAATGAATGGCATGGTCGTGTCGAGAACGAGAATACACTATGATATCGGCAACAAACACTACCATGAATGAATCCATATACGGGTGGAAAACCCGATTCATAAGAGCCATGAAGACAGCAGGTGAGTTTGTGAGTCCAAATGGCATGACCAGCTACTCGTATAGACCATACCTACTCCTAAAAGTTGTGTGAGGTATGTCTGAAGTCCTAACATGCACCTGATAATGGCCCAACCTCAAATCTATCATTGAAAACACTTTTGTTCATCGGAGCTGATCAAAGAGGTCGCATATTCTAGGCAGTAGATATCATTTCTTGATAGTGAGTTGATTCAAACGATGGTAATCCACACAGAGACTGAGGGTATCGTCCGCCTTCTTGGAAAAATGACTGGTGAACCCCAAGGAGAAGTGTTGGGGAGTATGAAACCCTTATCCTCTAGATCCTCTAACTACTTCTTGAGCTCCAGAAACTCCTTAGCTGACATCCTATAAGAAGGAATGGTCACTGGTGCAACTCTTGGCACAAGCTCAATGGAAAACTCTACCTCACACACCAGAGGTAGACTAGAAAATTTGTCAGGAAAGACATCTCTAAAGCGCTCCACTAAAGGAGGGAAAACAGTGGGTCATAACCCTTGATCATCTACGAAAAGATTGGCGATCTGAGTTGTCACACTACCCAGCCTCTGCTGCTCAGGTCCTGATCGCGTAGCTTGAACATCCCATTCTCCCTTATGTGTGTGCTTACCACCCTCTGGTGATGTAAACGTCACCCTCTAGAGATAACAGACAATATGGGCTCGATAGGGAACTAACCAGTTTATCCCGATGATTACATCAAAGCCCATCATGTCGAGGACAAAGAGATTCCATATGATGAGTTAACCGCCTATCTCAAGGGGGCATTCCTTATAATAGTGAACGCCCTCAGATAAGATACCTAAGGGGGTATCTAGCGTCATGAGGCCATAATAGTGCTCGATCTCGAGGCTCAGGCTCTCAGTGATTGCCTCAGATATAAATGAGTGAGACATGCCTGTATCAAATAAATCAAACACTAAAGTGGAAGCTACTAGAATAGTACCTCGTATAGTAGAAGGCTCGACGCTCTGCTCCACCGACATAGGCTAGAATGCATGTAACTAGCATGTACCACAGCCCTGAGTCACTGTCTTACTGCCCTGAGCAAGCCCGCTCTGCTGGCACTGAGAATCATAAGTCTGGTGGCCTTTGCCTCGACTGCTACCTCAATCTGATCGGTCAGTGGTGTTCCAGTTGTCTACCTGTCATGATACTATTGGCCCCGCTCCTGATTGCGGAGTAGGCATAGATCCTCACTCGTTAGGCACTGTCGAAAAAGTCCTGCATAATCGCTGGATATGGTCCATCCTGCCACAGCCTCTACGCTCCACTAGATCCTGCAAGCACTAAGGGTTCGTGTGTCCCGACTTCCCACACTTGTGACAAATCAGAAAGATATCAGCACGATGAGCCTGGTTGCTGCTACTCCCACAAGCAACCTCGAAGTGACGCTTGTTCCCAGAAGAAGAACAAATGATAACTTTGGGTGTCAAACCACCCTGACTCGCACCATCAGCTTCCCTCAGATTATGCTCTGTAATAAGGGCTTAGTTGACAATTTAAGAAATGTCTGTCAACCTAAAAACATTGACCTGCGACCGAATGACGTAAACCAGCTCATCCTCGAATCGTCTAGCGGTCATAAGATCGTCACTCGCCAGAGTAGGAACAAACCGCTGCAGCTCTGTGAAACGAGCAGAGTATTTCATAACTGACATACTCCCCTGTTGTAGGTTCATGAATTCCCTAGCTCTATCAGCTCTCAGAGTCTAGGGAAAGAAGTATTCATAGAAGAACATATGGAAATCTGCCCAAACCATATTTCTATATCGATATGTCTGGGTGATAACATCACACCACCTCTTGGCAGAATCGCGTAGCATTAAGCAGCTAGTTTGACGCTCTGCTCTGGAGGCGTTTCAAGATGCTCGAAAATAGAAAGGATTGCTTCGAGCCATGGCTCAGTAGTATGTGGTCTGTCATCCCCTGAAAAGGTGGGAGGACGCTACTGCTGGAACTCTCGAGTTAACTCTGTCATACTTGGGGTAGGTCGAATGATGCCTTGCATATTCTACAAAATACGCAAGAAGCCATCTCTGAACTGGGCGTCAGTGCCCATATTAGGTACAGGAAGAGGTGTTACAGGTGACACTACAGGAGGGATCACTGGTGGCTCAAGGCCCGCCAGCTCAAGAGCATGGTCGTCACCGCCTTCAAGGCGCGTGACTAGAGGACGTCGTGGCGGCATGATACTAGAATGCCAAACGCATGCCTCAGAAGAGATTTAAACAATTGAGAGGTTTGTAGATAGAAAACTAGGATAGGTACATATCCTTCCTATAGAAATGGTCACACCTCTAATGCCTACTCCAAAAGCCAGGTCATAGGTGGTAAAAGAGACCATAATGGCCATAAGAACACAAGATATACCCCACTACCCACTACTAAGGTCGGGTTCAGGTCCAAGTCTATGTGTCAGATATATATAAGATGGTTATTTTAACTTTAGATGTCATTTTCATTTTCATTTTGTGCTTGTTCAAATATTTAAATCACTTTAAATAGTTAAATTAGATGGTACACCATTTCTGATCCATAAGGGTTCATACTCCTTAAGAACCAAAATATGGCATCCACTTAACCCACACTATAGCACGTTCCAACCCATGCGACCAATGGTTCATGGCTCAACGTTCCACAATTGACTTCTTAAGGTGTCAACTTTAACCTATTCAGAAAAACACTGTTAGGTTAAGGCGGACACTTTAAGTATCAATTATGTTTTACAATCCCTACAAAAAGTGTCAGCACAATTTAATACATATTCAAGGCACTACTAATATGCAATAGGAAAATGAACATTGAAAATATATGTGACATGAAAAAATGCATGACATGTTAATCCTAGTGTGCCTAATAACGATGCATGTCTAATGCAATGCCCTCATTTCATCGAGCCTTAGTAAGGAAATCTCATTTCTATCACATCAATATCAAGAACGTCAAAAGACATGTGTGTCACCCAACGGTGAAGTTGTATCAATTATAAATGGAAGAATCAATAACAACAATTTCTTATCCCATGCAATTTGGGTTTTCCCTGTACATAGATTAGTTACGTCCAAACACATTATTAATTCCAAATCTCGTTAACTCGTAGTCTCATTTCTACCCAAACAATAAAACAAAGAAAAACAATGTTCTGATACCACTTTGTAACGTCCAGGTCTGGGATCCACTTAACTCATGCACCGTGCCGGTGGGTCACATGGCCTCAAGCGCGCCTCTCCGTACACCAGAAACTGCCGACCAGTAGCAAGGGTGTGAAGGTGGTACGGTGGAGAGACTATACCCTCATATCAAAATGACACCGCAGATACAACAAATAATATTCAATCTGCAGAAGCGTAAATAAACAAACAGAATGAATAAGCAATGGAAGAGTAAACAACTGAAATAATCATACAAAATCCATTAGGCAATGTCTGATACATGGATGCATGGCATGCTGATATACAAAAAAAAGAAACAAGGGCAAGCATATAGTAATGTTATACAAAAAGTACAAAAAAGAACAAAAGGTGCTCCATTAGCATCTCGAGCTACCCAGTCCTCTGCTCCTAAGATCCATCTATAAATAATGCATATCAACATCCTGTAGAAGGGTGGTTGCCTATATTCATACCCGCAAGCGGATAGTCTTCTCGGATACCAAAGGCAGTCCGAGTAGGGTGTAAGATAAAAATCTCAGTAGGGCACCACCAACGGTGTCTACATGTAATCCAAGCAGTTCTCGTAACTAAACAGTATGTGGGTATATAAGCAGAATAAAAAAAACAAGTAATGGATAACATACCATCAATTTTGAGGGTTGGTTCCTCCAAAAATTCAAAGGGGGTGGCAACAAGGTTCGACTTCTATGAGTTCTTGAATGACATGAACGAGCATCACTATCTATTAGGGCTATTTTATTAGTGCTGAAGTTAGTGTTGATAAAATATTGGTTTTATTAGCAAAAATACTGAAAAAAGCTCACCTTTATGATAAACGCTAATAGAGACTTTTATTAACGCTAAATTTTGCACTGATAAATAGTAGTGAAAAATAAAAAATAAAAAATAAATTTAAAAAATATAATAAATTGCTAATTATATAAAAATGAACATTAAAATTGACAAAAAAATTATAATAAAAAATGAATATTAAAAATCAATAAATTACAAAAATATTAAAAATGAATAAACCATATTAATTCTATTAAATATATTAATAAATGTGTTAATATTATGATAAATGTATTAAAAAATGTAGTAATATTATAATAAATGTATTATTAATATTATAATTCAGAAAGATCCAAAGAGCAAAGCTCCGACCCTTTTATTAAGAATATACCATTAGTTCAATAAACTTAACCATCAAAATAAAACATTTCATTCACATAGTCAAATCCATCATAAGAGTTGGAATTATAAAAATATCTTTGTAATCCAGTAGTCATGGTTTTTTGCATTTGAGAGTAGTCCTTCCTAGGTCTTGACTTCTTTTGAGGGATTGATTTAAACCCACATTCATCAATCAAGACTTTCTTCCCCTTTGACGGATCATTTTTGTAAGAAGACTTTTTTGGAGAGTCGTCCTCTAAATGGGCCCAATTTCCTTGAATTCCATGGAGTTGCCACATATTATTCATATCCTCTTAAAAGAGATGAATACTGAACACCAACATTTGATGATGAATCAGACTATGCCTTACCAGAGCCAGACACTTTCTCAGCCACCTCTAATGGAGAGCTAGCACTGCCCACCACCAAAGATGACTTCCCATGCACACCTAGATCAGAGTTCACCTATAATATCTTATTGCCAAGGCCTTTCGCACTGGATGGTCACTGATCTAAGTTTTCAGATTCAACCAACCTTTCATGCACCAGCACATCTAATTGGCACTAATCCAACTGATCTACATCCAGGGGATGCACGTCCTGAACCTGACCAACAGCCAAGGTTACAGCCCCATCAACATGATCTTCCAACTGCACTGGATGCACAGCCATCTCCAAACCAGTTCCCACTGTCGCAGCAGCCCCTGAGCTCAAACTCGGTACACCAGGACCCATTTGCTCTCAAGCTGAGGTTTCAGACCCAATCCTTTTCTACAGTTGTACGGGCCTGCCCAGCTTAATTCCAGAAGAAATAACAACCTTATCAGAAGAATCAGGGTGACTTCTCTCACCAGCTCCCACAAATATACCCTGCACTCTCAAGATATCTGCTTCCCCAAGATAATCCTGTCCATCATGACTGGCAGGCTTCCATGTTGTAACACTGTCTTCCCTGTTGAAGAGCTAAGAGCATTGGAATCAAGAACCCCTATAGAAAGATTATGCACTCCAGAGCAAGTTTCCCTGGTTAACCTGCACATCCACCATAGTCCCCAAGTTGTCCCTAAAAGCCAGAACAACGGTTTCATGTTAGCTTTCATCACCAGAACCAGTAGAAAAGGAGCTAAAACAGCAGCCCCAATAGACCAAAACTCCATTACTCCATTAGAAGCAACCAAATCAACATGACTGTCGTATAGTTTATCAACTGCAATCCCAGGTCCTTTCATGGTAGCAACAACAGGAGTTTGCACACTTCGAGAGTCGGAATCATAACGAGTTCTGTTAACCTCTTCAGAGCCTGCAACAGCCTTAACATCCCTATGAGCCTTATTTGGCGTCCTTCTACATGTTGCAGCATCATTCCCATTTAAGGAAAAAATCAAACACTTGAGATCCTTCTTGCAATTACTCTTAGAATGGTCAATAACCTTGAAATCAAGGAAAACAAGTGGGAGCCTTTCATATTTCCATCCAACATTAGTCGAGACTGAACTTAAATTAACTTCAACAAGAACTCCAGCATAATAACTGAACCTGGCCAGTTCTGTCTCCTTAACAATCTTAATGGAGACCCCAATGTCATAAAAAATCTTCAGATGCCATGGGATCCAATTATAGCAAAAAATTCTAGCCCAAAATTGTAAACAGGTATTCCGATATTCAAAGGGATTAAAACTGAAAGTTCATTCATGGATACGAAGAGCACCTGGTTTCAGAGAAACGGATCCGAAGCCTCAAGCCCTCTTTTTTAGTTCCGCATTCAGAAACAATATGTGAAAGAAGCCACGCCCTGCTGGAATACATTTCCAACCAGAGAAGCTCCTGACGTCAAATAATCAGTTAACTAGTGAATCCAATCTCCAAGGCTTCTCCCCTTTCGGAAGCACAGTACGCATGATGATGGAGTGTTTTCATATCTCCAACCTCTCTGATATTACCTCCCGCCTCGAAAATACATGGATAATAACACCATTTTTGAAAACTCGACCAGAATCAGCATCTTGCAATGATGCAACAATTTTCGAATTAGGGATTCAGCAAACTTCCCCTTGGTGTCACTCCGTGACTTCGTATCCCGAGCAACTCGTGCTGAGCTTTCCAAAAGAGCATCATCAAGGGATGGAGCTTTGAGACTACTCCCGACAATAAGCTTCTCAGTTTCAAAGACATCATCTCGTGGAAAGGCCATCCAAGCTTGAAGACCCTAATCCCCTCGCGCATCGCCATCTAAGAGCTCTCCACACCTCACCCCATATTATTAATATTATAATAAATATATTAATATTATAAAAAAATGTTTAATTAATAAATGTACTAATATTATAATAAAAATTATCAATAAATGTGTTGATGTTTTTTTTATGGAATGAGAACTTGTCCAAAAGGACAAGCCTACTTTATTGAATAAAAATGAAATTACAAAAGTATGAACGAAGATTTTTTACAATAATCATTTCGCCAAAAAGAGATAAGCTCATCAGGAATTTTGTTGCACCATATTAATTCAGGAGCAGTTTCCCCCTTATTAGCAAGCTCATCACCAAAATAATTTTCCTTGTGATATGTATGCATGATGTTATAATTCATGGATGAAAGTACATCCATGCATTTACTCCATCTTGCAGTTGGTTTTCGGGATAGATGAATGATACCATTCCTGATAGCCTGAACAACAGTCATGAAGTCACACTCAAGCCCCAAATTGAGATATCCCCGTTGCTTTGCAATTGTCACTGCATTGATAACACCGAGCATTTCAGCCTCAAGGAAAGTGGTGATACCACAAGGCCCATAAAAGCATATTGCTATATCACCAGAATGATTTTTGAAAATCGCACCATAACCAAAAGGACTAGGATTACCTCTTGACGCACCATCCATGTTGCGTTAAATTCGATTTGGAAAAGGAGGGATCCACATGACTTCCAAGGTCCCATAAAGTGGATGATAGTTACCAGGAATTTAAAAGAACTTAAGAACAGAAAAATCATGAATTGAGTTACCACAATATCCATTTTGGCACTTATTTGCATATTTCACAGCGAAGAGAATATGAGCCAAAGTCGATTGTACACTGAAGGCGACACCCCCCATGAGTTATTTTGTTCCAAATAGAATGAATCACCTCCAAAATGGCCACAAGAAAGATGTTGTGCATCTGTTGTGAAAGAGGCAGAGAAATACAAACAAGCAAGTGATCCAGAATTCTGCTTGTGCTGGGAATAGTAATTTCAAAACAATCCACTACTGCAATCCATAGCGCAGAGGTAGTGGCACAACCTAAGAATAGGTGATCAATGTCCTCCCTATACTGATGACAAAGTACACATCTTCAACAAAGGCTAATACCAACAACCAGCAGAAAATCATCAGTAGGCAATTTGCGATGCATGAGTCTCCAAGCCAAAAAAAATCTAGATGGTAGGAAAAAAAATTCTCAAAGATTTAGCCTAATTATTGACATGCCCTTACACATTCTCATGGTAAAAGGTTTTTGATGAAAGTTGTTCATTGGGAGAAGGTTCCCAAACAAGAGTATCATCACCTTTCATAAAATCATAGTTCAACCAACTCCTGATTTGAGTAGGAAACACATCCAATGAAATTTCCAATTGCTCTTTGATTGATACATTTGTGTCAAAAGAAGTGTCATGGGAGCTAATATAGTTGAGAAGTGGCATACATGTCCAATTATCAAGCCAAAAATTTAAGGAAGAATTGATGCTTGCTAACCAGTGAGAATTAACTGAGATGATGGAGAAAGAGTTCTTGAGAGAAGGCCAAATAGAAGAATCCATAGCCTATTTAAAAATATAGATCTTAAAAAAGCAAGAGACTTTGAATTCTCATTAATAAGCCTCCACACGAAACTTTCCTACAAGGATTCATTAAATTTTTTGAGATTTTTAACGCCAAGTCCAACATAATCAATTGGTTTACAACATTGATTCCAAGAAACTGTCACAAGTTTTCTCTAAAGAATGCTTCCACTCGAGATGAAATTTTTTATGAAGGTATTGATACTCTTAATAAGAGTCATAGGCCACTTATAAACCATAAAAGGATAAACAAATTTTGTGACAATCACATTTTTTACAAGGTTAACCCTCCCATCCATTGAGAGTGCTTTGCCCTTCCAAGAAGCAAGCATATTTCTAACATGGATAATAATATGAAAAAAATACCCAACACGTAGTTTTCCCCAAAACATGGGGACACCAAGATAAGTGAAAGGAAACACACCTTCTTTGATTCCCAGTGCTCCAATGATGGAAACTTTTCTAGTGAGAGTGACATTTTTTCTAAAATATAAGAAATATTTAGTCCAGCTTATCTCCTGCCCCGAGACTCTCATAACGAAGGAGAGCTTCTTTAATGTTCTTGATGTTTCTTTTGTCACCCTGAGTGAAAAGGATGATGTCATCAGCATACAATAAGTGAGTGAGAGCAACAAGGCCTCTGGAAGCTCTAATGGATTTGAGTTTATTATCATTATCCAAGTCGAGAAGGATCCTACTTAAGTAATCTTTAGCAATGGAGAAATTGATGGATGAGAGAGGATCACATTGTCTGACACCTTTGATACATGTAAAATAACCCTCAGGGGATCCATTGATAAGAACCGAGATATGCACTGAGCCCAGGAGAGTTCTGACCCAATTAATAAATATGTTATCAAAGCCAAAAAAATTAATCCCTTATAAATAAAACCCCAATAAAAAGTATCAAATTATTTTTAACATCAAACTTGAGAGAAATGTTACCCCCTCTCGTGGATTTCCTGAGAAGACTGATGTATTCAGAAGTAGTGATAAGGAAATCCTGAATATTTCTACCTTTGATGAAGCCAAACTGATTTGGAGACACGATTCTATTTGCAATATTAGAGAGCATGTTGGCAAGAAATTTCCCAATGATTTTATAAATGGTGTTAACAAGTGCCACAGGTCTTAATAGGTGAATCTTGTTTGCATTGACCACTTTGGGAATGAATGATCTGTTAGTAAATATATTAAGAAATGTATTAATATTGTAATAAATATTATGATTAAATGTATTAATATCATAATAAAATAAAAATACAAAATTATTTCAAAATACATATGAATAAATATTAAAAATGAATAAATTGAAAAAATATTAAAAATGAATAAAAATTATTAATTATACTAAATATATTGATAAATGTGTTAATATTGTGATAAATGTATTAATATTATGATAGGTGTATTAATAAATGCATTAATAAATGTATTGAAATTATGATATTATACTAAGGAAAGATAGTTTTGCATTTCTCTCTTTCCATCATATCATGCAAGTACCCTGGCATGAAATCCTGTAATGGTTGATTTTCCCAGATCCTTCCTTTTTCGTTCTTGGGTGTCAAGGGAGTTTGGTGATGTTTTTCTAACAGTGTCAGTGTTTTTGGATTATTTAATAATAAATAATTCTTTATTATTAAGTTTGAATTTGAATTTAAGATTTTGACTAAGTATAGAATATTACACATTGATTTTAAATATTTTTTCACAAAGAAACAATATTACTTATCAATTACATTATTTATTACACATGTTTGAAAATATTATGCTTTTATTAATTATGATGTGTATCAGTTATATTTTCATATATCTATCTATCTATATATATATTTAGTTTTTTATAAGTAAATGATCTTTCACATATAAAATATATTGTGCAACATATATATTTATATATGTGTGTGTGTTGTGTGTGTGTATATATACACTTTCTTTTAAAATGTTGCAGAATGTTTGTCATGAAATGTGTATATATACATATGCATATGTATATGTGTATATATAAATTATATATATATATATATATTGTTTCCAATGAGCTTGTACCTGAGTGGTAAGGGATCCTTCTTGTCATCCAAAAGTCCCAGGACCAAATCCAGGAAGAGTTGGAATTTCTGAGTACTGTAGTAGTACTTTAGCGGGTACTGTAATTGTGTACTGTAGCAGTGAAACTTTCACCTGATTTGGGCCTATGGATAGGGGTGTAATCGAGTCAAGTCGAGTCGAGTATCTCAGTACTCAATCTCAATCTCGCGATATACTAAATTATTTTGTTATAATACTCAAAATCGACTCGAGTAGCTTGAGCTCGAGCTCAACTCAAAAAAAATCGAGTCGAGCCTAAGTAGCTCACGAGTACTCGAGCCCGTTTACAACCCCACCTATAGACCACTGGGCCTTCAGGTCACCAAAAGGCCTTCGATCCACAGGGCCTCTTGGTCACCATAAAGAAACAAGTGACACTACTGAAATTTCAGCGTTTTGTGACGGGGTCCCATCGCAAATAGCCCATTACAGAAAACGATGTTGCAACTAGTATTTTTTGTGACGGGCCCACCGCAAAAAATACTACTTGCGATGAGAAGAAGACTCGTCGCAAATAGGTGTCCGATTAAATACATTATATATACAAAAACCTTTTGCGACATGCCCGTCGCAAATAGCTTATATGTTATAAACCTGTTGCGGCGGTAAAGCAACCCATCACAAAAACTTTTAATATATATATATATAATCTATTTGCGACGGGCCCCCCGTCGCAAAAGGCCCCGTCATAAATACATAATAAAATAAAATAAACAAAATATAATTACTATTAATGAAAAAATAATATTAATATTATTAAAATAATAAAAAAATAAAAAATATTAAAATTATCAATATTTGCAAATAATTAATAAAATAAAAAAATAATAAAATTATGATTAATGAAAAAAAATAATACTAATATTATTAAAATAATAATAAAAAAAATATTAAAACTCTCAATATTCAGAAAAAAATATAAAAAAATCATAAAATATTATTATTATTAGTAGTAAAATAAAAAAATATTAAAAAATATAATACTAATAATAAATAATAAAATATTAAAATATTAAAAAAATATGCAATATTCACACCAATATAAAAGAAAAAAATTGTAAATAGTTCATATTACAACAAATGTTCAATTCAAATGTTTTTAACAGAACACAAAAATCACTGAGGGGATAGCCTTCTGGAGGAGCTAGAGGAGCTAGAGGAGATGGTGGAGGAAACTCCATCCCTAAACTAAGAGTCAGACGACGCATGTACTCCATATGATCGTGCTGCTGCTATTGCCATCAACGTATGTCCTCCTCGTGCTGCTGCTTCTGCTGCCATCGACGCATGTCCTCCTCATGTTGCTGCTACTGCTGCTACCATCGACACATGTCCTCCTCGTGCTGCTGCTGCTGTTGTTGCTGCTGCTACTGCTGACGCATCTCTTCATACTGCTTCTGCAATCTCTCTAAAAGCTCAGTTTGAGCTCGTAACTGCTCCTGATACTATGAGCCAGAATATATTGTCTCTCCAAAAGCTCCTCTCGATCTAGACGCCGACATCGCAACACTACCATAATAAGTCCCATGAGTCAAATGAGAGTTGATACCAACTACTCGGCCCTTCTCGAAGGCATACTGGGTCGCTTGTATCTATGCCACCTCATCGAAATGGTGGGCACTAGTCTGATCAGCCGTCTCGGCCTTACTCTTAGCCCGTGTTTGAGAGGATGTGACATCATATGACTCCTTCAGTTTCAATTTGAAATTAAAATAGTGAAAATATTATATGTAGTTAATTTTCAAACTGAAAAAGAAATAATACTGACCACAATCTGACGCTGGCAATCACCTCTAATCTCTCCAGTGGCTGGATCACTGTACATCTTCCAATAAATATCATACTCTGTAATATCGGGATACTCGACTGCCTATATGAATATAAAATAAACTATTTATATATAATTTTATATAAAATATTTAAAAAAGATACTTACCAAATGCTCTCTATGCGTACTGAATGTACGACTACTAGCTCGATGTGTCACCTCCTGTCTTCCCCAGTTCTGCCGGCCCAATGGATATCTCCTCTAAAATCCACCACTCAACCAGTGTGAGCACAATCCATCCCAAACGTGAGATGAAATGTACTCTAGTCAGTGGGCTCTACATGACTCATCAAATATTGTCACTCATGCTTTCTTAATGACTGTCCTTCTCAAATTGTGAAAAAACTGACTGAAACGCTCACGCATAGACACCTCCCATGCCTCGTGGATAGCGTCATGCATGCTATCATCGATGAGATACCATAAACCCTACAAATAATTTATAATATCAAGTTATTAATGAAATAATTTTCTAAATAAATATTATTTATTTACACACCAGCCAATTATTGAACATTCCAAGCCGCATATCAATGAGAATCTGTTCCCATGTGATCCATGGTTGAGAAAAATAATTGCGCAAGATAGTACTCCCCTTTCCAACAACTACATGCACAAAAATGTGAAAAAATAACAAATAATCAAACAATTAGTATATAAATTAATTAATTAAAGCTAAATAAAATACACAGGTTATCATACCTCCGTGTGCGTGGATCAAAACCAAGATGTGGATGTCGCTCGGGGATAGGTTCAGGAATTATCAGTCGCGCAAGACCGCACCCCCTCCACGTTCCCCCTAGACCGCCAGTAACCTGAGGGTTAAATGATCCCAAATCCTCCTCATCCAAAGGTAGCTCAGCCTCCTATAACTCACAAAATAGATCAGGGTTCATCTAAAACAAAAAATGATTGTTGTTAGCAGATAGTTGAAAATAACTATTACATATAGATATATATTAGTTATGATTATAACCAGCATTTAATTGTGTCAATGTTCACCTTCATCATCATCTTCATATTTGACGATGTCAATGTCTTTATATTCATCATCGACGTCATCAATATCCATATGAGTTTCATTTTCATCATCTCTTTCCATTTCAAATTCATTTGTAACATCATTAACATCATCGTCACCATCGACCCTTAATTGTGGGGTGTCATCATCGATATTCATGTCTCTTTGTGAAAAGAATGGATTTTGAGTAGTCTCTTGAAAAATTTCAATTCCTTGTACATCATCGGAACCACATTCATTTTGAGTAAATTGATTTTCCCAAGATTTCATTTTTATTATGCTCCACCAATCACTCAGGTCTCTTGAAGTAGCATAGTACTTTGCATAATATATTTGATGTGCCTATTGAGCTAGTAAAAATGGTTCAATTATTGCAAGAAGATTTTTATATTTAATATCGATTATTCCATGAATCAGATGAACACGCAAGCCTCTCTCAGTATCTAACCACTGCAATTTAAACATTGTTATGTAATTTTTTCCTAGATAACACAGTTTAATAATTTCATCCAGCATGTCGTAAAAGTTAAATTCAGTTTCTCTATGATGCGATCCTCTCAAGAAAACTCCAATGTTCATTGTTTTTTTGATTCCCCATATACACGTGTATGAAATCGAAAACCATTCATCATATATGCATTGTAAGATTTAACCATTTTGGATGGCGGGTTACTCAATATAGACAGTCGCTTATCAATTTTATCAGCATGTTGAGACACCTGAAAATTTGAAAAACAATTATCAATATAATAAATAATAAACTGAATTGATATGTTAAACCATCAATAATTCATGTTACCCATTTTTGAAACCATTGAGATTTTTTTTGTCGGTGTTCTTAAAGAGCAGCTGTTGTAATTCGTGGAAGATTTTTCTTGATATGATTATCATATAACCTACAAAAAAAAAGTTTACTTACTATAACATAAATTATAGAATAAGTTATAGAAGTACTCACAGTACAAATGATGTCATTTCTTAATAGTTGAGAAGAACATATGTATGAGCTATATGATGTTCATCATCTGGAAGCCATCGTTCATGAACTCCACCGAAGCCAAGCTCTGGATGATTAAAAACTAATAATTGATTGTCCATTTCATCATCAACATTCCCCTCATTCCATCCCATGTGGTTGTGTTTTGAGGGATATTTAGATTCAAAATAATGAGAGCAGAAAAAAGAAATTTCCTCTTGCAAATAAGTTTCAGCAATTGAGCCTTCAACTGATACTTTGTTACATACTTTTTTCTTCAATTTCTGTATGCATATCTCGAATGGGTACATCCATCGAAACTATACCAGACCTCCAAATTTAGCTTCATGTGGAAAATGTAATATCAGATGTTCCATTGAGGCAAAGAAGGCCGACGGGAAGATTTTTTCCAGTTTAAATATAATGACAACAACATCTTCTTCTAGTTTACTTAGTGCATCATAGTATTTTGTCTCTACACAAATGTCTCAAAAAATATATGATATGTCTATTATTGAATCCCAAATCATAGAATTAAACAAACCTCTGAATCCAATTGGCATAAGTCTTTCCATTATAACATGACAATCATGACTTTTTAATCTGGTAATATAACCATTCTTAACACATCTTCCAAAATTGGAAGCATATCCATCTAGAAGTCTCAAATCTACAATCCACTGACAAAATAATAAGCAGCTCTTTTTGGATAGTATATAAGCTTCTTTTGGATTCATTAACCTCCGTGATATGACATTTTGAAACAGTTCAAGTTCCGATCGTCTGTAAATTTGGACAATATCTAATCGTGCCTTTACATTATCTTTGGTATTACTTGGTGTATCTAAAACTATATGAAATAAATTATCAAAACAGTTCTTCTTAATATGCATGAAATCCAACATGTGGTAGACCAACAAATTAGACCAATATGGAAGATCCCAAAAAAATGCTCTGTTTTATCCAATTATGCTTTTTCCCAAAGCCATGAATTTTCTGTTGGTTTACTATTGGCCAAAATGTGATGAGAGGTAATGAAAATACAACTGATTTTAACTCTATACCTGATATCATTTTTGGAGGTTCATCCCTTTCAATTGTGCCTTTTCTGAAATGAGATTTATTCCTTTGAAAAGGATGATCAGTTGGAATAAATCTGCGATGACAGTCAAAATAGCAAGGTTTTTTTTCCATTGATGGGCATAAAGCCTTTGTAGTCTTTCATACTATAAAGACATGATTTCGGACCATGTGTACTCCAGCCGGATAATATTCCATATGCCGGGAAGTCACTAATCGTCAACATCAATGCATCTTTTAATATGAATTTTTTTTTGCAGCAACATCATATGTACTAACACCATTACTCCACAATGAATTTATCTCATCAATCAATGGTTTCAAATAAACATCAATATTCTTTTTTGGATGTCTTGGGATTAATAAGGTCAAAATGATATAGGGCTCCTTCATCAACATCTATAGAGGTAAATTGTATGGAGTTATAAATACAGGACAATATGAATATTGACTACCATAAGAACCAAATGGATAGAAACCGTCAGTAGAAAGACCCAATTACACATTTCTTGATTCTAAAGGAAATGACAGATGCAGTCGGTCAAAATGTTTCCATGAATCACAATCATATGGATGATTCAAGCTTTTATCGGTTGAAATCTTTGTTTTGTGTCATGCAATCATTGATATTATATTCTAAGACATAAACAAAAGCTAAAACCTGAGTGTAAGAGGGAAATATCTCAACTGTTTCACAAGAATTGATCAAGACTTCCCTGGTTGAGCTTCTTTATACCTTGATTGTCCACCTGTGGGAAAACTATCCAATAACTCATTTTCACCAGAATATAAGATGAAATAATTTTCACATACATGAATCTTCCAATAACTAAGGCCTAGATTACGAATCAACCTCTTGATCTCATAGTAATTTATGGGCAACACATTTCCTTCTGGTAACAGTATTTTAACTAAATACAATATCTGATCAAAACAGTTGTTTGACATTACATTATTTGATTTAATATCCATAAAATTTTCAACCACTTCTAATTTTATTATCTTGAAACCAGGATATAATTCATCCTCATTAGACCTCAACAACTCATAAAATTCAGATGGTGCCAACTCAGAAGTTAAATTAATAGCATCCTAAGTTTCAGTTTGTTGAACAGATGGACATGCAATATCATGTACTAAATTTTAAAACTGTGATGGATCTGGAATCAAGTTATTAGTATCTTCTCTGTAACTGCGTTCACCGTGTTGATACCAAAAAAACATAATCTGGTTGAAAACCAAACCGCAAGAGATGTCCCCCAACCTTGTCAAACGTGTCAAACGTTCTCAGAGCACATTTTTTACAAGGACACTTAATTGTGCCTTCTGAAACAAATTCTGGTTTTAATGATGCAAATGATAAGAATGCTTCAACACCCTCAATATATAATGATTTAAACCAGAATCATTTGGATTTATGTGCTAATTTATCCAAGCACGATCATCTAATAATGAATATTGTCGACTTCCTTATTCCATATTTTTCTACAAAATATAAAATCATTACTTTTTTGAATAATTTGAAATTAGAAAAACAGTATCTAAAAAAAGAAGATAAATAATTATAACTACTTCTTAATAATTACTATTAATTATAGGCGACACACTTTGATTGACGACTACTCTTTTGTCTGGCGGCTCATTTACTTGCAACTTTCTCACACCGAAATCACAACGAAGAATCTGTTCAGAGGTATGCTTATTCATTCTCGTGCATATGAGAATGTATAAGCGTACCTCCGAGAAGATTATTCTTTGTGATTTCAGTGTGAAAAAGATGAAAGTAAATGAGCTGTCGAACAAAAGAGACCCCTTTTCGTCGATGAATCTTCTTCTTACAACTGTCACCACCTGAAAACATTATGAAAAATGCGGTCCTACAAATGCATATTAAAACTCTTGCATACGAGATTGGATATGCATACGTAGAAGCATACTTTTAATAATGTTTTGAGTCGGTGAGAGTTGAAAGGAGAAGAGTTATTGAGCAAAATGAGTTCCGTCAATCCACTGAAAATTGTGCCAAGTTATTACAATTTATTACAATTTATTAAAATTTATTACACTTGATTTTATTGCTAATTATTGCTAATTATTTCTAATTATTGCTAATTATTTCTCTTTATTGATATTTATTGCTAATTATTGATATTTATTGCTATTTTTTTCTATTTCTTGTTATTTGTGTCTATTTGTTGCTATTTGTTTCTATTTGTTTCTATTTGTTCTTATTTTTTGCTATTTGTTGCTAATTATTGCTAATTATTGATAATTATTGCTAATTATTGCTAATTATTTCTAATTATTTCCAATTATTGCTATTTATTGCTAATTATTTCTATTTATTGCTATTTATTTCTATTTATTGCTATTTATTTCTATTTATTAGTATTTATTACTAATTACTAGTTATTACTAGTTATTACTAGTTATTACTAATTATTACTAATTATTACTAATTATTACTATTTATTACTAATTATTACTAATTATTACTAATTATTACTAATTATTACTAATTACTACTAATTATTACTAATTATTACTAATTATTACCAATTACTACTAATTATTACTAATTATTACTAATTATTACTAATTATTACTAATTATTACTAATTATTACTACTTATTACTACTTATTACTATTTATTACTAATTATTACTATTTATTACTATTTATTACTATTTATTAGTATTTATTAGTATTTATTAGTATTTATTAGTATGTATTACTAATTATTACAAATTATTACAAATTATTTCTATTTATTTCAATTTATTACTATTTATTAATATTTATTACTATTTATTACTATTTATTAGTATTTATTAGTATTTATTAACATTTATTACTAATTATTACTAATTATTACTAATTATTACTAATTATTACTAATTATTACTATTTATTAGTATTTATTACTATTTATTACTATTTATTAGTATTTATTAGCATTTATTACTATTAATTAGTATTTATTAGTATTTATTAGTATTTATTACTATTTATTACTATTTATTACTATTTATTACTAATTATTACTAATTATTACTAATTATTACTAATTATTACTAATTATTACTAATTATTACTAATTATTACTAATTATTACTGATTATTACTAATTATTACTAATTATTACTAATTATTACTATTTATTACTATTTATTACTAATTATTACTAATTGTTACTAATTATTACTATTTATTACTATTTATTACTATTTATTACTATTTATTACTATTTATTAGTATTTATTACTATTTATTAATATTTATTAGTATTTATTAGTATTTATTACTATTTATTACTATTTATTAGAATTTATTACTATTTATTAGTATTTATTACTATTTATTACTATTTATTAGTATTTATTTCTATTTATTAGTATTTATTTCTATTTATTACTCTTTATATCTATTTATTTCTATTTATTACTATTTATTTTTATTTATTAGTATTTATTAGTATTTATTACTATTTATTAGTATTTATTACTATTTATTAGTAATTATTACAAATTATTAGTATTTATTAGTATTTATTACTATTTATTAGTATTTATTACTATTAATTAGTATTTATTACTAATTATTAGTATTTATTACTATTTATTAGTATTTATTACTATTTATTACTATTTATTACTATTTATTACTATTTATTACTATTAATTAGTATTTATTACTAATTATTAGAATTTATTACTAATTATTTGTATTTATTAGTATTTATTGCTATTTATTTGTATTTATTACTATTTATTAGTATTTATTGCTATTTATTAGTATTTATTACTAATTATTACTAATTAATACTATTTATTACTAATTGTTAATATTTATTTTTTTTTCTAATTATTACTATTTATTTCTAATTATTACTAATTAGTGTTAATTACTATTAATTACTGCAAAATACAGCTACTAATTACTAATTATTGCTAATTATTTATATACATTACTAATTATCGTTAATAATTATTAATTATTACTAATTACTAAGAATTAGTACTAATAATTTAATTTTATTATTACAAATAAATACTGATGACAAAACAATTTAAATCTAACTTAATTACAACTAATCAACAATAATTAAAATTAATATAAAGAAATGAAATAAATATTAAATTAAATAAAACATAAATATCTTTTAACTTGATCTCTTATAATTGTAGGCGGCTTCACAACTCTTTCGTAAAAAAAAACTCTAAAAAATTTTCACTCTAAAATTAAAGTTTACAGAAGTAGAGGAAGAAAGAATCCAGGAGGAGAGAAGAAAAAACGGGGGGGGGGGGGTATATAGGTTAGATTAGTTATGACGGGACTATTTGCGACGGGATTCCCGTCGCTAATAGTACTTTTTGTGACGGGTCCCGTCGCAAATACCTTCGGTCGCATTAATTACGGTCGGCAGTTAAAAGGTTATTTGCGACGGGGCCCGTCGCAAAACATAACCTGCCGACACACTATTTGTGATGGGACAACATCTCGTCGCAAATAGGTTTTTACCGCCGCCAGGGGTCCCTTCGTAAATACCCTCCAGGGGTCGAACTAATTGCGACGGGGGATCCCCCATCGCAACTAGGTCTTACTGCCTCCGGGCATTTGCGACGGGCGGTGCCAACCCGTCGCAAATAACCTCTTCGATGGACTATTTGCGACGAGAATAACCCGTCGCAAATAACGGTTTTTCCTGTAGTGTGATGCAAAAAAGTGACAAGCTGGTCAGTGCAGCGCATCAGGTAGGCAGTGCAACCTGGCTTTAGGAAGCATCGTTGGGTGGGAAGCTCAAAAGAGCGATAAGTGCGTTGGAACATATCATATGGCTCTCTAACCGCTTTGGGAAAAAGGGGTGATCTTCCATGATATTGCATAGGGTTGCATAGTGTGATGGTTTTTGTCAGAGGGAGTGACACATCATGTGAATAGTGATGACCAGACAGGTGAAGCGATGCATCTTGGAGGTAACGTGGCATGGAGACATGCAAACGTTACTGGGTGTGCATCTCGAACTAGCGATGGGTGCACTGACACCTATCATCTAGACCTCTACCTATATGTGGGTTAAAAGAGGGTTGGTTCAGCCCGTATCACCTGTTTCTTGTTTTTAAAGATAATGTTTTTAAAATTCAAATGATATTCCTTCACCTCTTATCTGTACATCGAGGCTTTTGAATATTTCTATATCTATTTTTTTGAACAATATTAGTTACATATACGGGCCTATAAAAGGGAGAGGAGCAGGCTTCCAAAGGTGAGAGTTTCACAGCGATACCGAGAGAGAAAATCTGGTGGTATACAACATATTCAAAGGGTGACTTTGGGTGTGGGTAGCACTGTGCAACATGATAATCGGGCTGTGAAACAGTTGTGGAAAGATTTATTTGAGGTGCTGCAATGACACTGCGTGTGTGGTTTTGATCTTCGAAGGGTGACGTCTTATTGCAAGACGATTATCAAAGGGGTGGCAGAGGCATATTGGGGTGTGAATTTCACACAGATTTTCTATGCTATTTTTACAATTCAATTTCGGGCTTCTACTTGGATTTTATATACTCTCTAATTATTAGTTGATTTTCACAGAGTTGACCCGTGGTTTTTTAATCCAACATATTTGAGGGTTTTCTACATTAAATTTCTGTGTCCCCATTTAGATTCTTTTTTTTATGTTCTCTATTTTCATTGATGATTCTCATTATTTTATTTGTCGCAACTGAGATTTTATCCTCAGGTCGATCCGATTTCTCCCCAATAACTGGTATCAGAGGGATTTATCCGTGTTTCTTACTGATTGGATACGAGTGATTCATGCCATGAGATTTATACCTTCATTGAACTGTTTAATGGGAAAATTGGTTTTACTCTATGAAAACAATGAGTTAAAAAATATTCTAGTCTATGAGAAGATAGTAAAGGAGTTGAAGAAAAAATTAGAGAAACCAGAGATGATGAGTGATGGTGATTGGAGGGATATGAGAGAGTTGAAAAAAAGAAAGGTTTATATGTATTTGGTTGAAAATTCATTCCGAGAAGTGATGAATTTGACAAATCCAGAGGTGTTCTAGGTGAATCTTGAGAGTAGGTATAAATTGAAATCCCTCACAAATCATTTATATCTAAAAATGATTGTATCATTTGTGAATGCTAGAGAATGGAGATTTAGGTAACCATCTGGATGAGTTCACCAAACTTCTGATGGAGTTTTCTTCAGTGGTGGTCAAGATTGGTGATAAAGGTAACACAATATCAGTTGAAATGGAATAAAAAGACAAATCTTTGTTTCTCTTGGGTTATTTACCCAATTCATATGACAATCTCATCACCACACTACTGTTCAAGAAAGACACGCTGAATTTGGATGATGTAATTTCATCATTGTTGATTAATGAGACCCAGTGAAAGACTAATGATGGAGAATTTTCAAGTAATCGTGGTATTCTAGCTATGGAAGATGGATGCGGTAATCTAAGACGTCGGTTGAAGACAAGAAGAAAGGTCAAGAGCTTCTTTTGTGACAAGGAGGGTCATGTGAAGAGAAACTACTATGCATTGAAAAAGATTAAGGAATAAAATAAGGTGCATGAAACCAATTATGAGGATACCAATGTTAGTATTTGTAGGGTGTGGGTGATTTACTTTCAGTTGGATTTGATTGTCGTAGGTCAGATCTGTACACCGAATGGGTGGTTGATTCAGCAACATCATACCATATTTCACCAAAGAGGGAAATTTTATCTTTATACAAAGAATGTGACTTTGGTAGATTGAATATGTGCAATAGAGATTCTACTAATGTCATTGGTGTTGGTGATATTTATATCACTACGAATGTAGGTTGTACACTGATATTGAGGGATGTACAACATGTACTTGGTATACGCCATAATTTTTTATCTTCTTGTTCTCTTGATACTGATGGATTCCAAAGTTTGTTTGGAAACAAAAGATAGTCATTGTCTCAAGGATCAATGCTTTATGTGCAAGGAAAAATGGATGAAATACTTTATAGGATGGATGTAAAGGTGTGCAGTGATGTAATGAATGCAGTTCTGAAGAGGACTTGATCAGATTTGTGGCAGAGATAATTTTCACGAATGATTTGAAGACCATTGAATATGACAAAGAAGGTTTGGAAGATGAAGAATGTCAGGTTAGGTGTTTTAGACCTTACACCTATTTTTTTTATTCAGATATTGTTACCATTGAAGAAATAATTAAAATCAAATATCGAGGTGATGCACTGATAATTTTAGACTACTCGGAGGATGTTGAGTAGAGGGAGAAATTAATTCTTGCAGGTGCCTAAGATTATGTGGAGATCACAATTATGGGGGAGCCAGATATTGTTGATTCTGATATTGAAAGTATAGACATAGGTAAGACAAATAGTTCAACTTTCAGATTTCTTTTATAGGGAGATCTTTTAGGTTTCTGTCAGAGATGCAAAAGAGGGATGTCGTATTTTCTACATAGGATGATGGTTGGTGCGATACCAACCATTTTATGAGACAACTGATTTCATTGGAATTTTATCTCCTTATTTATCGGGTTGAAGGGGGAGATTGATAGGGTTCATCCTGTATTGCACATTTCTCATTTTTAAAGATAATGTTTTTAAAATTCAAATGTCACACCTTCGCCTCTTATCACTGAGGCTTCTGAATATTTAGATATCTATTTCTTGAATGGGATTAGTTTCATATATGGGCCTATAAAATGGAGAGGAGTAGGTTGAAAAAGGTGTGTGGTTTTCAGTGACGCTGAGAGAGAAAATTAGGCGGTGTGCAATAGATACGAAGGGTGACTTTGGGAATGATAATCATTGTGAAGCGGGGAAATTGGGTTGTGCAGCGGTTGTGTAACAATTTATTTGAGGTGCTGCAATGACACCACTTGTGCGGTTTTATATGTATATTTATATTTGAATATATTTATATATTTACATAATTATTTAAATAAGATTTTATTATATTACATATATAAATTATGAAAAGAAGATTGATAATAAATTTTTATTTTAATATGAATTAAAATTTTAAATATAAATTTTATATGTATATTTATATTTGAATATATTTATATATCTATTTATATGTAATCAAACACACACACATATATTTATATGAAAAAACACATATAATTACAAATACTTGTATATTGTAATAAAATAGGCCCAGTGGGTGCTTTTTATTCCTTGTGGGGATGGATGAAGCTTGACCCACTGTGGTGTCTAATTATGTGTTTTGTCCTCTATTTGTAATCTCATATACCTATAATAAATATTTAAAATATTTTATATATGGTACCATTTATCAGTGATAAAAAATAACTAATAATGGGATGTCTTTATCAGTTCTAAATAAATCACTAATAAAGAGTTACCATTATCAATGCTAAAAAATCACTGAAGAAGAGTGTCCTTTTATCAATGCTTTTGTCTAGCACTGATAAAAGTACATCATTTATCAGTGTTTTTTTAGTGATTAATATAGAATAATATGTAGTTGTGTTTGTAAAATAATAATAATAATAATAATAATAATAACAACAACAATTATTATTATGAGGCAAGAGCAGGCGGCATGACACAATATGACCGGAAGACAGCGCGACATGGCGAAAACCAGGCATCATCAGGTGGGTGACTCTAAAGTGAAATGGGAACATTGACACCTATTAACTGTCCATCCACCCTCATGTATTTTCAATGTGGGATAGAGGGGTTCTCTACCACAACATGGAAGAAGGAGACACAACATGATGAAGGATGACATTGCGGTGTGCTGGTGCATAGTGTGACGTGATGACAAGCTAATAAACACGACGAAGGGGGGGCATGAAGATTGGTATCACAATGTGATGAAGGATGTTCATTTGGGTATTTAGATCTTTATTTAGGGGCCTTTGTTCCATAATCATCTGGGCATTTGGTCCATCTACACCTTTCCCCCTCAGGCAAATTATATGTAATAAAATAGGTCCTTTGGGTGCATGTCAATCATTATAGTGAGGGATAATGGTTGATCCACTAGGGTGTCTGTGTGTATATGTATTTTTAGTTTGTAATCCCATATACTTAATATATATTATTAGGAGGGGTAGAGTTTTTAATTCTATGTTTCAAAGGATACATAAGTATAAAATTTATGCTTGTTTGGTTTTTTATTATTTGTTTTATTTTAAAAAGTTATATATGTAATATATATAAACATAAATATATATTTATGTGTGTTATAATATATAAATAAATAAATATAAATTTATATAACTATAATTAAATATAAATTTATTTACATACATAGTTACATATATGTTTATTTATAATACTAGTAATCGGGGGTACAATATAACTAAACAAACTCACACACCTGACCCACCCTTATCCTAGGTACATAATTAACCCCCAAGGGATGAGAAAATAGTATAGTATATATATATATATATATATTATAGGACCTTACACACACCATATTATAAGAGGTCCGAAGGCTAACAATACATGACTCGTAAGCCCATATTTGGAATGGCCCACAAGACTTGTATAACTAACCTGAATGCCCAACTACACTATTGTGCACTTAAGTTATCTTGTAATCACCCATATGACCTCCCTATATCATGAAAAGGTCCCATGTCAGTGCCTCCTGACCACCACCTTCACTTGGATGACCCACCTGAAGTTGCTCCACTGGCCTCCCCTATCCTCCATTGACCACTAATACACCAACCATCGACCTGACTTTTTCCTGCACCACATGTCCACATTCCAATTCCACCCTATAAAGACCCCAACCCTAGTATCCAAGAGATAGTGGTTACTTTATTACATTGGAACTAGATACAAGCAACCACATCCTAAAAGACTGAATATTTTAGTACTATTGGTAAAATAGATACACACTTTAATCTCACATTACATTTGAACACATAAAATACAACATAGTTTTTCTTTGAGAACACCATTATTCCCTTTTTAATGTCTATTCATATCAATCATAAAACACTTACTCGTATCCTAGGGAAAAGAAACATAAGAAAAGAGTGAGCTTAGATTCTCAGTAACAGAATACATACAGTGGGGATATGTAATTCTAGGCCCCACCCATCACTTAATAAGTCTAATGCAATAATCATTTTAATAAAAAATATATCTTAATCAACATAATTTAAAATAAAAAATTGTCCATATTAGAAGAACTAACATATGAAATGTCAATATTTCCCTTATTTAAACTGATCATAAACCATATAGAGAAATATGGTGGATGTTATTATTAGAGAACATCCTTGATAAACCATAATATTCAACAAAATATGTTGATATATATACAAATACTTTAAAAAAGATCATTGAAAAATTCCTTGATGAAAATACCCTTTTCACTTTGAAATCACTTATTAAAAATAAATAAATGTCCTAAATATCATAGAAAAATATTTTTTTTGAAAATTACCTTGTAAAATTGAACATAAATCTTCAAATCATAGAGTGTTCATGATGGAAGTAAATTCCATTCACTTTTTATAAGTTAAAAAAACACCCCTTTCACACTTTTGTAAAAAAGTCAAAAAAGTACGTCATTTAGAAAACAACAAGAAGATTCCTTTTAAACCATTTTGTAAAAATTAAAACATGGGTAAAAATAAATTTAATAAATAATTAGATAATATTAAAGATATTATTTAAAACATTTTAAGGAAAATGTGGTTAAGGAAGATAAATATTCTCGATCGAGTAGACAAAGTCTGTTTTCCTCAAAACATTACTTCAGTATCCTGAGATCTTAAAAAGAGGAAAATGAAAGGAAAACATGTAATTTATGTAAATTACCATAGTTTAAGAAAATTATGTTGTTTTTAATATATAAATATAAAATAATTCCCCTATTGGAGACTTAAACATAAACAATCTCGAATAATGATGAGATCATGAAATTAACCCTTACCCCAGGTCCAACATTCAACTTATATGTTCGAACCTCCTTTATAATAAATATAAATTTATTATAAATATATTAAATAATAATAATAATATATATAATACCATATATTATTTAATTATAACCTATTATCCTCTATTTATTAATAATTATTTATTAAAATCACTGTTCTGGGTGATAACTATTTCGTTTTTCACATATGTTTTAGTTCGGTAGTTTTGGTCTTTGTACTTTGATTATGCTCCCATAATCTTAGAAATATTAATAATGATATAAATATCATATATATTCATTATATAAATATATCCATAAAATGTATATATAGAAAAATGAATTACACCATTTATGGAGAATGTAGGCCATACATACGCAATGACGCAGTTTTCACTTTTCAATAGATGGAACAAAAGAAAGGTAAATTATAATTCTCCTCTAAAGACTCATTATTATATCATATATATTCATAAAATCCATCCTTATTATCATCAATGTAAAGTATAAATGAAAAAATAATCACATCGCTTCGTGGAGGTGGTTGTCCACACGTACACACGAGCGACCTTATCATTTTTCCATGATTTGGAAGGTAATAAAGTCAATATGGTATTATAACTTCGGAAGAATAATTATGTAATAAATATTATATATATCCATTATTTATATATTTATAACCATCCAAGTGATGATGAAAAAATTTACATCATTTTAGCAGATACTATGCAGGTACTGTTTGATACTGTAGTAGTTGGAACTATTCATACGATTTGTCCTTCAAGCCATAGGTTTCATACTTTGATTATTTAATGCCTTCGGGCCACCCAGGCCTCTAAGAAATTAAGGATTTCAGGCCACCTCAAGGTGTTCAGACCACCTCACGACCTTCGGGCCACATGAAGTGAAGTTGTAGACTCTACAAAGAACATGTTCCAGATGAGGATTTAGAGCACATATCATTCACCAGAGCATAGGTAACTAGATTTGGAAGAATGAGAGGGTATAAAAATTTCCATTGGTACCGGGACTATGAATCTATTCACATGAAAGCTATCCGAGCATCCATGGGAAGGTGGAGATCTTGACATAACAATATTGATGTTGGGGAGGGGCAATTCCATGTAGTGTATGGGATGATTCTGGCCCTATGAATCTTAAGACCTTTGGGTCATGTAACATGTCACTAGACTACGGGACATGTAAGGGTTGAAAATAAACCCTTAAAAGGAAGAGTATCCAAAAATGAATAAAAATATAAGGCCTTTGGGCTATTCAGGTAGGAAAGAGTTGGTAAAGATGATTACCTCTTCTTTGGTATACTTCCTTTAGATATACTCTTAAGGTACCTATGGTTGGTCTTTTGGGATGAATATTACCAATAGAAATTGTCTAATGATGTTGAAAATATAAATGGGTAGGGGTTGGTTTATCTAGGTTTCTCAAAGTGGTGTAAATAAGAGAGAGGAGGGGTTCCCTTTTATAAGTGAGGATAGGGGAACTCTTGGAATTTATTAAAATATTAAAATATAATAAAGTCATTATCAATCCAAATGATTCAAAATGGATAGATATTCAAATATAAGGTATATTTTTGTTGAAATACCATCAACCAATAAATTTTGGATAGGTTAAAGTGGTGTTTTAAACATTATATTTTGGTTTAACCCCTTAACCTATTTAAACATTTACCACGGTAACATAGTTTTCACTCTTAAAGGGTTATAATTTTACTTATAAAGTAATAATTGACTCATAAATGTACATGGGATGATAATTTAGGCAATATATTATCCCTATTATCCACTCTAAATATTTTTATTATTTTTAAATATTTTAATAAATATTTTTTTCATAAAATATCATATTGTCATTTATGACACTAATCATTTAACTTGACTTTAAAAAATCAATACAAAGAATGAATTTGAATATAATCCTTTAAAACATCCTTAATATGATATATTCATCTATAAAATTAATTTAACACAATAATGTCTCCAAATTGTATTACTTTTAATATTTTTAAAATATTTTATTTTATTTTCCCATTAATTGAATAAATATCGTATTGGCGTTGTGTAAGCATTTAAGATAATTTTATAATTAGTAAAAATTTGAAATAAATTAACATCATATAAAAAAAATTATTATGAAAAAAATAACATTTAATATTTGTTCACAACTTATTTTATCTTTGTGAACATAAAAGAGAAGTTTAATGTCAAGAGAGTGTCATTTTGAATTTTTCTTTACTTAAAATAATATAAAGGTCAATATCAAAGAAAAATGGCACCAAGTGGCCATATTTTAGAATTTTTTTATGGAAATGGCCGAACTCTAATAATAAAATAGGATTAAAAAACGTTTTAGAGAAATTTTAAAGCCTTATCCCAAAGTTTTAACCATATTTTACCCATTTTACCCTTACTGAGGTGACACAAATTTACCAAGGTCACTATTCATAATGAAAAAAATAAAGGGTACCCATTTACCAATTTTTAACAACCTAATTCCAAATATGGTATCAATTTTTCAATATTCAATCTATATAAGTGGAAGAAATAAATTTATGATACAAACACAAAACAGAATGAAAAATAATTTTTTTAGAAAAATACCTTTATAAGTATAAAAATGTTTTTATAACAAATTCAACCTTAAAATTTATTCCAATGAACTTAATTGAATTATTCATAATATATGAGTAGTAATGTTAATTTTAAACCATTTTAAAACAAAATGGAACTTTTTTACATTCATGAAATAAAAATATATATTTTTAATAAAAATCAGTATTTTTTACCATTCACAGGAAAATCAATCTTTTCAGAAAAATCCAAAAAAACAACCCTAAGATAATTTGGATATGATGACTTAAAAATGAATTTAATTTTATCAAAAACTTATTTTAACTATGAAAAAATTAAATATAATATTTTCTCATAAAAAGTAATAAAAATCATTATTAACGGAAGCATTTTTATTAAGAATAATATAACATTACTAAAAATTGAATACTTATTTCCTAATAATTAATAAATGGGTTTTTATTAAGTATAAAATTTATATATATTTCATAATTTGGTTATTCATATTAATACCTTCTAATTCAATAACTATGTTATAATGGTCATATTAAAATAATAATATTTCGTGGTTCGTTTAAGCTCGGTGGTCCGTGTCGTATACGCCATCAAACATAATATTCTTTTATTAAAATATCATGTTGTAACATTATACCCCCCTTAAATAAAATTTTCATCATAATTTTATCTCCATAATCAAGGTTTCAATATTTTAAAACATTTTTTTTGAAAACCTACACCATACAAAGGAATATTGAAAATTCCTTTGAAAAGGGGAAGTAGGAGATATAATGGTTACTCAAAATATCACATATTCAATTTTCCAGATAAGAATAACATTGGAAGGAAGGTAAAACATAGAAATTTAGGATAAAACTAATGTATAAGGAATAATAGAGAGTTATAAATAACATGTATATGATAATTTCAATGACCACAAAACCATAAATTAGTGAGGGGTTAAAAGACCATCAATTCCTTAGAAATAAAGGTAAAAGAATAATAATTTTGTTTCAAAATCCCTTTTACATTATTTTATGAATTATATACTAATTATTAAGTCCTAAAAACTAAATAAAACCCCCCAAAACTAAGAATTATATCCAATACCAACATTGGTATAACAACCATGTTTGTAATTAGGGAATAACTATTCATCTTAATAGAAACTGCATGATAACTAGATTCCTACTAGGCATCTTGATTGATAATTATTTCCTTAGAGTGTCAAGGTATGATTAAATATCCATGAAAAATATAAAATTATTCATAGTTATGTAATCAAATAAAGCATGATTTTATGATCAAAGTACCTATTATCGGAACTTAAGGGGTTTTAACTTTATCCATAATAATTGCATAAGCTTGACCTTACTCCTTTAGACTTTTCTGAGGTAAAATATCTTGATGATTGGGGTGCCACAACCTGACCCGAAAATATTTAATTTTCATTTATTTTTGAGTCCTTATTTATTTATTTTTCCTTTTGGGTGATTTTTTCTCCAAAATTTGGAATTTTTGGGCATGAAATGCATATCACATGGTTAAAGCACATAGTTTTTGAAACCATGTGGAAACTGTGTGACAACCACTATAATTTGACTGAGCCAACCACATATCCAGTGCATGGTTTCCCAAACTATGTGGATTTACCATGCACAATGCTCCAAGATCTGAGTAAAGGGCACACATTTGGCACATAGTTTGGAAAACCGTGCGGCCAAAACATATGCAATGTCCAAGGGGTTTAATTTTTAAAAATTACAATTATAACATTAATTAAATAAAACCCCCAAGGGGGATCTATTACCCCAAAACTCACTCTCTCTTGACACCATAACCAGGTGGCTCACACTCCACCTCCTCTCCACCCTTTATTTTTGGTCGTTTTCCCTTTCGATTCATGGTGCAATCATCTGAGGTGAGTTTTTACTCTCCTTTATCACCTCCTTCTTCCTAATCCTTCTTTTCCACACTGTGGCATGAGGTTGGATGAACCCTAGGGTTTTATTATGGTATTATTTTTATGATTTTTTTCATCTAGTGTTTCTTTCAATTTTTTGGGGTTTCTCACACTCAGTTGAGACAGAATTGGGTTTCACACATCAAAGGCAATGAGTTCTTCTTCAGTTTGAGTTAGGTTACCCTATGTCCAAAACATTATTTTGAGAAATAAAATTTCTTGATGGTTTTTCTGGAATATTTTATTATATTATAAGATAAATATATCTTTTTAAATGTTTAATATTATTTAAATGGGTTTTCCCTTGATATTTAGAATTTTCCCAAGCTTCCGCCATGGTTTTCCTTAACTAAAGCATGTTTTTGGACCTATTTGAAATGCCAATCACTTTAGGTGTTTGTTTTGTATTCCAATTGGGTTTTAATGTGTGAGTTTAGAAAGTATAAGAATGTTTTGGCCTTTGATATTATTTTCTATGAAGGCCTAATGGCATGTTTTGTTTCAAAATAACTTCAAAATGGTTTCTAAATCCCTTCCTTATTTTTAAATATGGCCTATTAAAATATCCATATACATACATATATATAGGTATTCTATTTTAAAATATTTACACAAAGTTATGTGAATATGTACATTGGGTCAAGGGGTATATATATATATATATATATATTGAGGTGAATATGTGTCTAAGTGTAAAGTGTGGATTTGGAATTTGAGAAGCTATGGTTTAAAAATAGACTTCCAAATGATCAATATTTATTTCTAAAGGTGAAGTCCTAGTCAGAGCCTTGAAAATGTGGTATTATGCTTTCCTTGGTTTTAGAATTTTATTTTGAAAGGAAATATTTCTCCTTGGAAGTGATTTATAATTATAAAAATTCTAAGGCCCGATTAGTACTTTTGAACGTTTTATTAAAGTGAATGACTCCATAAAATCCCTCTAGACTAGGGAGGGTCTTCGTATAAATGGTGTTTGGAGGTAGGGTAGGCAGATGAGATGATTGTATGTGTGAACTCAATTATGGTATTATGTGAATCCCACCTAACCTCTCATATGTACTAAAGTCATGGGATACTAGTCATCATAGTGATGGTTGAGAGATAGTTTTTATTTAAGTCCTGATTAGAGAAAATAGACCCCCCATTGTAGGTGAATGACCATGGTGAACTATACTACCAACGAGGCTAGTACAAGGAAACTATTTGGTTATAGACTATGGATAAAATCAACATGCTAAGAAATGGTTTTGAAATGAGTAAGTCTAGGGTATCTTTACTTAGTGTATAGGAATATCCCATGATAACCATTTCATAGGTATTCTGCTTCCCTTTGTTTTGTGGAACTTTTATCAAATGATTTCAACAGTTAGGATCCAACTAGAAACTATTAATTTAGAATATGTTTATACCTATTCTACTTTACCCTATTTTATAGCACCTTGTGATATTATTTATACTATCTACTTTTCCATTGAAAATTTTCTATCATTTCATGTCTCTTCTTATGAATGGGTTTTTGGAAACATTGATCATTCATTCGAAAATATTTTAAAAATAAAAAGGGAAAATAGTTTTTGAGAAGCATCAACTTGTTAATTATTCTCAAAATGAAAGTAAATCATTATTATTTTTAATTATATTTTCAAACTGGCATGAAATTATTTTCTTTTTAAAGTTAAGGAATAAGGTGAGGTTTCTATTTTGGTATCCATAATGAGCATATTTCTCATTATCACATTATCATTTTTATTTTTAGGTCTTGTATATCTTTTATTATCACCCATGGGGAGTTGTGGTTATTTTATTGGGAGATGAATTATATATTCACAATGAGAAAAGTATGTTTTTAGTTTAGTTTTATTTTATTCTCTTTTTATTACATTTTCCACTTAGGATTTTACTACTTTATACAGACAAAGGGTAGCTATAAATGCTGGTGGGTGAAGTAAATCCATTCGGTGGGCATCTTTTCCTTATAAGAGAGGGAGACCAGGGTGGTGAGGGAGGTTTTGGGTGCTCATTGTAGTTTACCTCTTTCACAATTTGATATTTGGTGGTTGTTTTGTTTGTTTTTCACTGGAATGGACATCCAACATATAGACGGGTCATGTTATATTTTTATTTAAATTTAAACTATTTCTTATTTAATTAATGTTCATCAGGATAAATAATTCTCAAAATGCTATTCCTTAATTCCCAAGAACTTGTTACAGTCTATAAGGATTGGGAACTCCCTTAGAGCCTTGTTATGAACCAGATCAGGCATCCGATGAAGGGATGACTTGGGTTGGTTTGTGACAAAATGGTACCATAAAAGTCAAGTTCTTTTATCCATAGGAACCTTGGATATCTCATAATTAGTCCATGTTATTTGGGATGTATGGTATATGGATATAGGATTTTCAAGTCTTAGGAGATTGGTCATGGGTCAGTACCTGACCAACATCGCTTGTGATTAAACCTGAGTTACCATGGGATGTTGGGATTTAGATTTTAATTTTTAGATTTTATTTTGGGGATGAAATAGGAGTGGGGATGGTGATACATGGTGATCTCACATAGATTAGTAACCCATGTGGATCTCATGTACATGGTTCTATGTTACTATTGATGATGATTGTGTGGTTGAAACATGGTCCACCAAGCCATGCAGTTAATTTATGCACGATCACTAGTCCATTATTGGTTGGTTTTATATTGTGTGTTATCAGTAAATTGATTTTTGACTAAATCTTGGTAAAGGGTTTTGGATTTTAAAGTGGATTTCAAGAATTTTTTTAAGATTTTAAAAAATAAATGTGTGTTTCAAAATGGTTTTAAGTGGTTAAAATCAGTTTGTAATTTAAAAAGGAGCCTTTTTGTGACGAGTAAAAATTCTACTAAAAGGATTTTTATGGTCATTGCATCATAAATATTATTTCAAAAAATGGGAATCTAGTTTTGAAAAATTTACAAGGAAGTTTTATAATTTTTTTTTCAAATAAATGGGGTGTCACAAATTTGTAAAATGGATTGAGAAATTAAATTTTGATTCAAAATATGTCCTTTAGTGAAACTATTTGGTTTTTAAAATGGGTTAAGAGGTAGATATCCAAATTTTAAGTAAAATAGTCTCTTTTCAAGTGGGTTTTTCTAAATTTAAAAATTTTCATTTTATTTTAAATCGATGTATAAAAAATTCATTGAAATAAATATGTTAGTATTTTTGTAAGGGGAATGAAATGTTTTTAGGTAATGTTTTCAAAATGATACTTGGACTTCCAAATTTAAGTTGGGGATTTTAAAGGGAAAAGAGGCAGTTTTATAAATATGTTTTCATTTTAGTGAATTGTGTTTTTAGTTTTTTTATTATGACTCATATTGGGATAATTTTATTTAGATTGGGAAGCATGAATCAATGTATTAATGTTTTGTGTTATTTGAGTATACCCAAGAAAGGTTTTAGTAAATATTGGACGGTGAGTCTCTAGGATATTTCCTCCATATCTAGGTAAAGATTAATTTTGGGAATTTGTGTTGGATGTCATTTTGAGGTTTGGGATTCGAATGTTTGAGGTGGTTGGAGTATTTGATGAAATTATGAATGAGTGTTTATTTGGGTATTCCCATTTCTAAATCCCTAGGGAGTACTAATTTTCTCAACAATTGTCCATTTTAATGAGGTTCTTGCCTCAATTGGTCCTTATTATATTTATTCTGGGTGGTATTCCTTCAAGTTGTTGGTTTGAGAATGTGTTTAAGGTTAATGGGAAGTGCCTTGATTAAGGAGCCTTGAATATTTGGAAATGGTTTCAAGGATGGTTGGGTGTCAGTGGTTTCTCTAAGGAGACTCCTATTATTTTTCATGTTTCTTACTCCTTTGGTTTTCCTTTTTGGTGACATTGATTTCTGACATGGTGTACTTCTTTTTCTTTTCCCTTTTTAGTAATTCTGGTTTGATCGGAATTTCTTTTTGGGAAATTATGATTTTTTTGTTATAAAGAGATTTTATTTTTAATTCTCTATATATTTTCTTATAGATTTTGGTTATCGTTAGTACTCAAGAGTTTCTTCACGATTGGGGAATAAATGTTTTATTAGAGTTCTAATATACCAATACCACCATAGAAAGAGCTCATGGTGAACTTGTTCTTGAAGCTTTATTTAAGGGGGAGATTCCCTATTCCCACCCTTCCCGCCCCGATTATAATAGTTTAGTTGAATAGGACTGTGAGTTTTATGATGGATGCTCATGGAGATCCCAAACATATCATGATGATTTTATTTAGTGATTTCTATGTTAGGGGTCAAGGTGTTTCTTATTTTGAGTTGTGTTTGTAAATTTAAGTCTCCCTCTTTTGATTCTTTCATTTGATAGTATAGGTTCTTTAGTCTCACTATTTATATCCTTGGATGTTTGGTTCAATATTCAAGGAATAATTCTTTATCTTCTTTGTTGATTTCAGAGTTTTGGGTTTAGAAAAAGGAAGTTATTATTATTCCTTTATTCTTTGGGAATTTCACCTCATCTTGAGTAGTAGTTTCTTATTGCTTGGTGTCATGATCAAATGAATATATTTGAACTTTATAGGGGTATAAAGTGTCATGGAAGGGAGAATTGTCTCACCCCGATATGAAAATATTTAATTTTTATTTATTTTTTAGTCCCTATTATTTATTTTTCCTTATGAGTATTTTTTTCTCCAAAATTTGGAGTTTTTGGGCATGTAGTGCATATCGCATGGTTAAGGCACATAGTTTTCCAAAGCACATGGAAACAGCGAAACAACCTCTGTAATTTGACAAAGCTTACCATATGGTTAGTACATGATTTTACAAACTCTATATCCTTCCTATGCATGATGCCCCGTGATCTCAGTAAAGGGCACATAGTTAGCATATTGTTTGACCAACTGTGTGGCCAAACCATGAGTGGTGTCCATGGGGTTTAATTTTAGAAAATCCCCATTCTACCCTTAATAAAATAAAACCCCTAAGGGGTATGTCTTTCCATCACCCTAACTTTCACTCAACACCATGCCCAATAGGGATCTTGTTTGTGTGATCCAACTCCTCTCCTCCCCCAATTTTTGGCTGTTTTGTCTTATGATTCATGATGCGATCATCTAAAGTGAGTTTTTCCTATCCTCCTTCACCTCCTTCCTCCTCCTACTTCTTTCCCTTAATACGGTGTGAGGTTAGTTGAACCCTAGTGTTTTCTTATGGTCATTTTTTTTGATTTTCTTTGTGGATAGGGTTTCATTCCACTTTGTGGGGTTCTTTGGAATCGGTTGAGATGAGATTGGGTCTCATGCATCAAAGGCAACAGGTTCTTATTTGGTTTGAGGTAGGTTACTCTATGTTAGATCCATTAATTTGAGAACTACAATATTTTGATGGGTTTTTAGGTGTTTTATTATATTACAAGATAATTATATCTTTGTAAATGCTTTGGGATGATTGTAATAAGTTTTCCCTTGATATTAATATTTTTTCTAATCTTATGACATGGTTTTCCTTAACTAAAGTGTGTTTTTGTACACGTTTGAAATTCCAAGAACCATGGGTGTTCATTTTATCTTCATATTGGTTTTAAATGTACGAGTTTGGAATAGATAAAAACATTTTGTACTTTCATTAAATTTTCCATAAAGTCTTAATGGCATGTTTGGTTTCCAAATAAATTTAAAATGGGTTCTAACTCTCTTTATTCTTTTTTAAATTTAACTTATTCACTTATACATATATATAAATACATATACATATATATATATATCCCCTTTGTATATATTCACAAAAGTTTAGGTGAATATGTACATCATTTTAATGGGTATATATATATATATTGAGTTGAATATGTGTCTAAGTGTAAAGAGTGGATTTTTAATTTGAGAAGAAATTTTTTAAAGTGGTTTTAAAAATTATCAATATTTATTTCCATATGTGAAGGCCTGTTCAACACCTTGAAAATGTGGCGTGATGTTTTCCTTGATTTTGGAATTGGATTTTTAAAGGAATAATATTTCCTTGGAAGTGTTTTATAATTCTAAAAATTCTAAGGATAATTTGGTACCTTTGAACATTTTCTTTAAGTGAATGCCTCCATTAAATACCTCTATACTAGGGAGGGTCTTTATATAGATGGTGCTGGGAAGTGGGCTAGGCAGGTGAGATGGTTGTATGTGTGAAATCAATTGTGGTATTATGTAAAGAACAACTCACCTCACATTTTTACTAAATTTATTGGATTCTAGGAATTATAGTGATGGTTGAGAGATGGATTCTATTTAAGTTTAGATTATATGGACAAGATACCCCATGGTAGGTGAATGGCCATGGTGGGATGTGCCACTGGTGATGATAGTTCAGGGTAACTGGTTGGTTATAGACTATGGATCTCATTCACATTTCGATAGATGATTTTTAAATGAGTATATTTAGGGTCTATTCACTTAGTTTCTAGGAATGTCCCATGATAATCATTTCATAGATATTATGATTCCCTCTATTTTGTGGCACTTTTATCAAATTATTTCAAATGTTATGCTATAACCTGAAAACTCTTACTTTATAAACTATTTATGGCTGTTCTAATTTCCTCTATTTTATATCCTCTTTTTATATTATTTCTACTATATTATTTCCCATATAAAATTTTCTTTCATTTCACGTCTCTTCTTATGAATGGATTTTTGAAGAAAACTATCATTCATTGGAAAATGTTTTGGAAATAAAAAGGGAAAATTGTTTTTGAGAAGCATCATCTTGTTACTTGTTTTCAAAATGAAATGAAACCCTTATTTTTATATAATTATATTTTCAAACTAGCATGAAATGTTTTTATCTTTAAAGGTAAGAAATGGGGAATTATTTATCTTTTGGAATCCCTATTGATCTTATTTCTCACACTTACATTATCATTTTTAGTTATAGGTCCCACTTATTTCAATTCTCACCCATGGGGCATTGTAATTTTTTTGGGTGGTAACTCGTATAGTCATATGGAGGAATTTGTGTTAGTAGTTAAGTTTTATTTCAGTTCTTTATTATCATATTGTCCACTTAGGATTTTATTGATTTCTACAGATGGAAGGTAGCTATAACTACTGGCGGGTGAAGAAAAGTCATTTTGTGGGAATCTTTACCTTTTAGGAGATGGATACAAGGGTGGTGAGGGAGGTTTTTAGTTCTCATTTCTATTTACTACTTTCCTAGTTTGATATTAGGTTATTCTTTTTGTTTATTTTTCAATGGCATGGATGCTTGATGTATATATGGGTCATGTTGGAATTTTATTTAAATTTTCATTGTTGCTTATTTAATTAACATTGATCAGGATAAATTGTAACTCCTTGAGATTTTAGAAAAGAAAACTATGTTCAATAGTGTGTTTGACATGAAACATTGAGCTTAAATGACACATGAAATATATAACTGTTATAACCTACCCATTAAATTGGCTGGTAAGAATAGTATTAACTACTTTATGAAATATATTTATATATATATATAAATTTCCTACTCAACATAAATTATTGATAAATTCTTAGTAAATAGTCAATACATTTTTAGTAAAGTAATTTTATTATTCAAAAAACAGGTTTTCTTCAAAAATGATTTTTATTAATTTTTGTTAAGAAATATTATAATTAGTTTTTGGTACTTTTAGAAAATTTATTTTATAAAATTAACTTCATTTTTTAAATTAGAATATAAAAATTTACATATGGTGAAGTATTTGGATTTTTTGGAAAATATTGATTTTTCAGTGAATAGTGAAAATAGAGATTTTTGTAAAAAAACTATTTATTTTCAATAAATTAAGTAAATTAAAAGTACCATTATGGAATCCATCGTTTTTATTACATAAATTTTCATTAAATTTTACAAACAGAGGATCTTTTAAAGTTTAGTTTCCTGGAAATAAGGTACATAATACAAGAAAACTTAAAAAAATCTTCTAATCCACTTGAAAGGCTTAATTATAGGTTCATCCAATGTACATTTACTATATATCATAACCTGGGAACATACATCAAAGAAAATGGCGAGCATAGGGTCTAGTAAGGTAAAGCAAGGGAAACAATTTACATACGATCTTATGAAATATCAATAAGAACTTGAGGAATATCATAAAGGAATGGGAATAAGAAAAATAGGAATATCATGATAAAAATAATATTAATCATAACATGGAAATTTGGCTACAACATTTAAATGAGACATTCATAATAATATCACATAGGTTTTTTACCGAGGTTTCAAAAAAATTATCGAGGTTATTCACCAGGGTATCGTATAACATGTCATCTCTAGAGATTAAATTCTTTACCCAATGCATTAGATATCTACTGGAAAAAACACTTAACATGAATTAATTAATTTTATCCAAATATATCATAATAAAAAATTTCATAAATAACCCTCAGAAAATAAAAGAAACTGGTTTCATATAAAAATCATGACGTTTTAAGAAGTGTTTAAACATGAGATCGTTATGTCATTTATAACACATGGAAAAGGAATAAGGGTTTTATTTATGTAAATACCAGAATAATATAAATAATTTTTACATATTTTTTAATAACCATGGAAAATAATGAGATTTGGGTATTCACATAAAGAAATAAAAGGGAATTTCTTGAGGAGAAGAGATAAATTTTAAGAAGTAAAATAGGCAGCATAACTGGTATAAAACATGGTTTTAGAAAAGAGTAAAAATAGATGGGATATGGGTAATCCATTGATTAAACATAATTTGGAAGTAAGGTAATGAATAAAAATGAAATAAGAGAGATTTTCCATAAAATTCATAAGACATATACAAAAGAGGTTCTTGAAATGAAGAGAAAAGAAGGATATTTCCCTTTGCTTGAAGAGTAGTTCTTAAAACTTGAGGATCAGAACCTTGGGGGATTGAATACACCTTGGGAGGACTCCTTGGGAGGTAAAAATATCATATATTTTTGTATTAATAATTTAGAGTGAATAAAAATGGATAAATGGGTAGGTATTTATTGAAAAAGTGTAGGATTTGTTTATTAATTTCCAAATAAAGGCCTTGGACACCTAGGTAGTGGTAAATACAAAACCATGGGATTGAACATGGTATTTTTCCATGGTATTAGAAAATTGGGAAACCTTTTATGTTATTTTAATCCATAAGAGTCAACTATCATTTTATATCACTCATTTTTCCAAGGAAAACTAAAGTTTTCATAAAATAATATTTTAAAGTTAAAGTTTCCATTTTAGAAATTTGAAATTAAATTATATATTTGAAAATTTATTAAAATATATTAAAATAATTGATATTAATAAAATAACATATTTTAAGTCTTGGATTGTGGTTGATTATTTATTACATCATTATGAAATAATTATGATGTCATTAAACATACCAAAAAACTCAAACTGTATTTTTACTATTCATGAAAAAATAAAGTATTTTAGAAAATTCTCATAAATTCACCATAACCTAATTTCAATGTTTTGATTTAAAAAATAATATTTATTTTATCATAATAATTCTATAAATATTATAATTTTAACTTTTAAATAAAAAAATCCTTATTTATTAAAAATAATAGCGGATTGAAAATGCATAGTGAAATTTCAGACACTTGGAAAAAAATAAAATTATTTTATCCTTATATTTAATTAAGAGTATTTTTATCATAATATTTCATTAAAATAAACATTATTTATAATAACTTAGTTTATTATAATAATTTATATATTTTATGAAAAGTACAATTTATGTCCAAAAAATCAATTTATCAAATTCCATCACAATTTTATTAAGTAAAACTATTCATAAAATAGAATTGATGGAATAAAAATTTTATTTAAAAAATGGAATTAAAAATTATGTAAATATTTCCTTGACACATAACCCCTTATAATACTTGTGTATGACCTAAGTGTAAGGTGTGCGATGATGAAAGATTCTTGGGGCGGCTCAACTAACATCTTCTGAGTGGTAAATTACTCTAACTTGGGCCTGGTCAAGAGATAAGGCTAGTGATGCAACCTCCCACCCAAGATCCGACAAATGGGATTTGTATGACACAACTTTATTGGTTTAGGCCATCATTTATCCTTTATGAATTAATTATCCTTTTTCATTTCTACTTATAAACAATAATTATAATGTCAAAATTATTATTAAGATTATAGTTTCCAATGGTCATATTGACCAATAGTTATAATTGACCAATGGTCATATAACAGTTGAAAATCGATGGTAAAATTTCCCTTTATACTCACTTCATTATTAAAGATATATGGTTTTATTGTGTATGATACAATAAAACACATATTTTTAGGAAAACATTATCATAAAAAAGTCTAGGTAGTTACATTAATCTCCCCTTAAGAAATTTCATCCCTAAAATTTCAACTTGTACTCTCAGTTGAGAAAAGATGTGGGTACTTTTGTCTCATTGTCTCCTCTAGCTCCCATATCACTTCTTCATATTTATGGTTCCTCCACAATAATTTGATGTTGTGGGTAGTATTATTGAATAGAACCTTGTCTCTAGAATCCAAGATCTCCACCGGATTCTCTACATAAGAGAGGTCATGTTCTGGTTGTACCACCTCAGGACTTAGTACATGTTAAGGGCCAGGTATGTACTTCCTCAAGAAGGATACATGGAATACATCATAAAATTGAGCTAGATTTGGAGGAAGTACTAGATGATAGGCCACTACTTGTATGCAATAAAGGATTTAATTGGGGCCAATGTACATAGGGATAAGATTCCCTTTCTTCCCAAACTATATGAATCCCTTCCAAGGTGATATTCAAAGGAAAATTTTGTCTCCCACATCAAAATCCAAGTCCTTTCAACGGTTTTCATCATAGCTCTTCTACAGAATCTTAAAATACTTTATGTGTTTATGGATGGAATAAACCATTTCCATTATATCTTGCACAATATAAATCCCAAGAAGATTTCCCTCACCAACTTCATCCTAACAAGAAGGAGTTCTACAACACTTCCCATATATATCTTTATAGGGTTCTATTTGAATACTCAAATAGAAGCTATTGTTTTATGAGAACTCAACTAATGGTAGATGTTGATCTCATCCACCTTTAAATTACATTGATCATGATCTCATTATTTCCTTGAGCATCTAAATAGTACTTTAAGATTGGACATCAGTTTAGGGGTGATAGTCCATATTGAAATTCAATTCAGTATTCACATCATGTTGTAGACTTCTCTGGAATTTTAATGTGAAACTTGGATCATGATCAGAAACAATAAAAAGTGAAACTCCAGTCAACATCACCACTTCCTTTACATAAATATTAGCAAGTTTGTCAATAGATAAGTCTTCCAAGATAGATATAAAATTGTAAGTCTTTATGAGACGATCCACTATAATCTATATCGCATTGTTTTTGTTGGATGATCTCAGGAGACCAGTGATAATGTCCCGAGTGATATTGTCCCAATTCCATGTTGTTATGAGTAGTATTTTTAATACCCCTTTAGTATTTTTTCACTTTACCTTCACTTTTTGACACACCAGAAACCTTTTAGTGTAGTCAGTAATCTCCCTTTTCATGTTATTCAACCAATAATGATCACGGAGGTCCCTATACATTTAGTAATTCGAGAATGTATAGGAAATATAGAGCTATGAAATTCATCCATCATCTCTTTATTTATTTCTGGAATAGATGGAACACATATCCTTGTACAAAATTCAATACACCTTATCGATCAATATTGAACTCATGAAACTTCTCATCCTTCGTAGCCTCTAACTTCTTCTGTAACAAAGGATCTTCTCTTTGAGTTTTCTTGATCTTTTCCAGTAATTATGGATGATAAATTATTTGGTATAGGGTCTATGATGTACATTCCCTTATGATTCCCATGTCTAGTTTTACTAGGTCTTTGATCAAAGGATCTCCTTGAATCCTCATCATTTCCAAAACAACAGGGTATTTCCTACTTAATGCATCCGCAAATTTGTTTTCTCTTCTGATTTGATAGTGAATTTAATAGTCATAGTATTCAAGAAGTTTAAACCATCTCCTTTATATCATGTTAAATTCCTTTTATGTGAAAATATACTTCAAAATTTTTTGGTCTTTGTATATATCACATTTCTTCCCATAACGATAGTGCCTCCATACCTTTAGAGAAAAAAAACTGTGATTAGTTCCAGATCATGCGTAGGATAATTATACTCATGAGGATTTAACTATTGAGATACATAAGTAATAACCTTGTAATTTTTCATGAGGAATCACCCAATACCTTTTAGAGATTAATTTCTAAAAATAATGAATCCTTCTCTGATAGAGGGTAGAGTTAACACAGGTGCTGTAATAAATCTCTTATTCAGATATTAGAAAATTCCTTCACACTACTTTATCCAGATGAACCTAACCAATTTTTGAGTTATATTGGTTAGTGGATTATAAAGTCATGAAATGGTTTTCACAAACCACCTATAATATCCTACTAAACCAAGGAAACTATGAATCTCAGTTACTGTTGTAGGCTGAGACTACTCCTCCACAAACTTTATCTTAACAGGGTAAATTGAGATTCCTTCATTGGTTACAATGTTCCCCAATAAAGCAACTTATTATAACCAAAATTCACATTTGATGAAATTTCCAAATAGCCTCTCATTTCTTAGAGTTTTCAATATAACCCTTATATGATCTTCATGATCCTCGTGAATTTTGGAATATATCAAAATATCATCAATAAAAACTACAAAAAAGTAATCAAGGTAGTCCTTAAAGGCTCTATTAATCAAATACATAAATATAGCAGGTGAATTAATGATCCCCATGAAGCTAGTCAAATAAATCATCAATCCTTGGATAAGGGTACTTGTTCTTCACTATAATCCCATTAAGTTCTCTATAATCAATTCATAGACACATTGATCCATCCTTCTTATTCACAAAGAGAACATGTGATCCCTATGGAGACACACTTAGTTGGATAAACCCATTATTCAAAATATATTGGAGTTGTTTATTTAATTTTTAAATCTCCACATTTTTCATTCTATACAGGGTCTTTGATATCAGCTTAGATCCAGGTAAGAGTTCAATGGATAACTATACCTCTCTTTCTAGGGGAGGTTCAGGTAACTCTTTAGGAAATATTTCAATGTATTCCTAAAGGATGGGATCATTTTCTATTCTTATACTTTCATTTTATTCTTCCTATTCATTGATCATCTCTATAAATAAGGATATGGGTGGTGCTTCTAGACAAAACACAGGTCTAGATATCTCTCCTTTGAAAACAACTATAGGCTTTTCATTCAAGACTACTAAGATTTCCTTACTTCTACATTTTATCTTAGAATTATACTTTAAGATCCAGTTCATCCCTAGTATAATGTTAAATTCTAACATGGGAATGACTACTAGATTTAAGATGATATTATTCTCACCAAATTGAATACTAGAGTTTCTATGCACTTTTGATTCTTGGATACTCCCTACAGAAGTATTGAGTGATAAATCTACTTTTATCAGTTCAAGGATTGATTCTATATTCTTTGTAAACTTGAAGGAAATAAAGTAATGCATAGAACTAGAATCAAACAAAGTACTTGCTAGCTTTGAGAGAAAAATGAGAGTACCTGCCACCACATAATTTTGAGCTTCAACTTTAGCCATTATGATAGAAAACAATAACCTTGTTACCTTGGACTATGATGAGGTTTATGGTGATTTCCCTCCACTATCTTCAGATTTAGATAGTGATTGGAAAATTTCCCAAGTTGTACACACTTATATAATTGGACTCCAGGATAGGATTACACCATCTTTACTTTATCATTAGTGTTGATAAGTTAAGTCTTTACCTTACTATGATAGTTTTGATCAATATGGCCATCTCTTCCACACTTGTAATATTTCCCACTTCTAATCAAGTAGTTCCCTTAATGATTATTTCCACATTTATAATACACGGGAAGTTTCACTTGATTTACTTTTCTTCCATGATCACAGTTTCTCCCCCAGTTTGGATCCAAAGATCTCTTATTTTCATTCGATTTGTGAGACCACTGCGTATCACTGAACTTTAGTTCAACCTTCATAGCACTTTGAACTATCTCCTTATAGATTTTATAGTCTCTATTGGAAATATTCTTACATATATGGGGTCTTAGTCCACTAAAGAATATATCAAACTTTAAATTAGGATACATGAAAAAGAAAGAGGTGTGGTGATAAAGTCTTGTAAATTTTATCTCATACCTTCCCAAAGATTCATTTTCCTTTTTCTTCAGCTCTAGAAATTCCTTATCCTTTTTTATTTTCATTGAAAATGGAAAGTATTTATTGAAAACGATTACCCTTAACTCTTTCCACTCCATAGAATCAATATCCCCTATTGTATTTGTGTTTTTAATCAGTTCCCACCAATGATAAGATTATCCTTCTAAGCAGTAAACAGCCAGGGTGACTTTATCTTGTTCCGAACAATGGAGTACAAAAAATAACTTTTCTGTAGAGCTTATCCATTTTTCAGCAATTAGTGTGTTGGTAGATCCACTAAATGAAGATGTTCATTGATGCATAAAGGACTCAATAGAAATTTTTTCACTTCAAGTTGATTTTGGCATCTCATCTTTATTCAACTTATTATTCATAACTCGAGTAATTCGATTAATCATTCTCATGAAATTTTCCATTCCGAATTCCATCAGAGGATCGTCATCACATGGTCCATTACACTCACCATTTATGTGGTTTCTCCTATTTCATTTCATTTTCTAAAATAAGAAAAAATTAGTGAGAAAGGTGTTTATTTTAAGAATATTATAATTCTAAAAGAATTTTATATATTGAAACATTATGATTAAATATATTATTTTTTAACAATAAATACATTTTCTATATATCCTTCATAATAGTTTATAAAAGCTTGTGATTAACCAAACATATCCTCCAGGAGTGTCCATCTAGGTGTATATTAAGGCCTGTTATCATATAATAGGTTACACTGAGTCATGATCAACACACCTTGTCAGAGTTTTTACCCCTAGGTACCTCTATTCCAGAACCACGTCCACTTGTTCATATCTAGGTATGGATTTCATTACTCAAAAACCACTTACTTAATACTTTACCAAAATACCAGGATGTTTTCCTATATTTTAACTTGTTTCTAAGGTTCTTACTAAAGTTTTGAAATCCTAATTTCCACAAATAACTAAACCATACTTTGATACCAACAATGGAATCCCGCCTTTTTATTACATAACTTTTCATTACATTTTATAAATAGAGGATCTTTTAAAATTTAGTTTCTTAGAAATAAGGTACATAATACAAGAAAACTTAAAACATTATTATAATACACTTTAAAGGCTTCATCATAGATTTATACTAAGTAAATTTACTACATCTCATAACCTAAGGACATAAATCAAAGAAAAGGGTGAGCATACGGCCCGATAAGAGAAAACGGGGGAAATAATTTTCATGTGATCTTGTGAAATATCAATAAGAACATGAGGAATATAATAAAGGCATGAGAAGAGGAAAAAGAGTAATATCATAATAAAAATAACATGAATCATAACATGTAAATTTGTCTACAATATTTAAATGAGACATTTATAATCATATCACCAAGGTTTTCACCGAAGTTTCATAAAAAATACTGATGTTATTCACCAAGGTATCATATAACATGTCATCTCTAGAGATTGAATTATTTACCAAATTCATTAGAGAAATATCAGGGAACACCATTAATATATATTAATTAATGTGAGAAACATATATCGTAATAAAACATTTCATAAATAACCTATGGAGAATAAAAGAAATGGGTTTCATATAAAAAACATGGTGTTTTAAAAAGTGCTTAAACACATCTTTATGAAATTTATAACCCATAAAAAGGGAATGAAGGTTTTATGCATGTCAATAACAGAATAAAATAAGTAATTTTTACAACTTGGTGAATAACCTTGGAAAATAATTAAGTTTGGATATTCATATAAAGAAAATAAAAAGTAATTTCTTGAGGAGAATAGAGAAATTTTGAAAAGTAAAATCGACATCATAACGGGTATAAAAAATGGTTTTAAAAAAGGGTAAAAAGAGACATAACAGGGGTTTCCCATTGATAAAACATAATTTTTTAGTAATTTAATTAATAAAAATGAAATAAGATAGATTTACCATAACATTCAAAAGACATATATGAAAGAGGTTCTTGAAATGAAGAGAAAAGAAGGATATTTACCTTACCTTGAAGAGTAGTTCCTAAATCTTGAAGATCAAGACCTTGAGGACTTGAGGACACCTTGAAAGGACTCATTTGGAGGTAAAAATATCATATATTTGTGGAGGAATAATTTTAAATGAATATAAATGGAGAAATGGTGGGTATTAATAGAATAAGTGGAGGATTTGTTTATTAATTTCCAAATAAAGGCCTTAGACACCTAGGTAGTGGTAAATGAAAAACCCTGGTATTTTACCATGGTATTGGAAAATTAGAACACATTTTTTTTATTTTAATCCACAATAATATAACATAAGTTTATATTACTTTATTTTTCAAGGAAAATTAAAATTTTCATAAAATAACATTTTTAAAGTTAAAGTTTTCATTTTAAAATTTGAAAAGTAAATTATATACTTAAAAATTGATTAAATTATATTAAAATACTTTATATTTATAAAATAACATATTTTAAGTCTTTTATTTTTTTTAATTATTTATTACATAATTATGACATAATTATGATTTCATTAAACATATCGAAAAACTCAAACTGTATTTTTACTATTCATGAAAAAATAAATTATTTTAGAAAATTCTCATAAATTCATCCTAACCTAATTTCGATGTGATGATTTCAAAAAAATATTTATTTTATAATAATAATTATATAAATATGATAATTTTAAATTTTGAATATAAAAATCCTTATTTATTAAAAATAATAGCGAATTGAAAATGCACAGTGAAATTTTAGACACTTGGAAAAAAATAAAATTATTTCATCCTTATATTTAAATAAGGGTGTTTTTATCATACCATTTAATTAAAATAAACATTATTTATAATACATTATTTTATTATAATAATTTATATCCTTTATGAAAAGTACAATTTATGCCTGAAAAATTAATTTATCAAATTCCATCTCAATTTTATTAAGAAAAACTATTATTAAAACGGAATTGATGGAATAATTGTTTTTATTTAAATTATGGAATTAAAAATTATGTAACTAGGGAATAAATACATAACCCCTTATAAAAATCGCGTATGACCTAAGTGTAAGGTGTGCGATGGTGATAGATTCCTGGGGCAGCTCGACCAATATTTCCCTAGTGGTAAATTCCAATAACTTGAACTACTCCCATAGGCGATTTCATTCAAGATTCACTTGTTAAAGCTCATCTTGGAATTGTTCAAGAGTGAAGCCTAGTGAAACTAACTCCTTCCAATTCTCCAAAAAATGGTCTTCATATGACATGACTCTACTGGTTGAGGCCATAGTTTCTCCTTTCTCCATTAATTATCCTTTGTCATTTTTACTTATAAACACTAATTATAATGTTAAAATTATTATTAAGAGTGTAGTTTCCAATGGTAATGGTAATGTTAACCAATGGTCATAATTGAATAATGGTAATATAATGTTAAAAAATTGATGGTCACATTTCTTTTTATACTCACTTCATTATTAAAGATATATGGTTTTGTTGTGTATGATATAATAAAATGCACATCTTCAGGAAATAATTATCATTCAAAAAGTTTAGGTCATTACAACCATTTTGTTTTGAATAATATTTCAAGTAACATAATTATTCATTAGTTATATTTAATCCAATTAATTACTTTTTAATCAACTTTATATTGAATTTTAGTGTAAGTTTGTTTTTGGGTTTAAAAATGGGGTTTTCCAAAAAAACGTTTTAAAGTGCATAATATTTCTCCATTTCAATTAATTAAAATAATCCATAATTATAAATGTTTTAAATGAAATATATAGATTATATATAATTAAATATTAATTTATATTCATATAATGGATTATTATTAATTGTATAGTTAATATAAAATCATCTTTTTTCTTGGAAAATACACCACTTGAAAACCCTCTTTTTCATTGTGTTTGTGAGTTTAATTTGAAAATTAAAATTTTCCAATTATATGAATTTAATTTAGTAAAATGGATTAAATATTTGGAATCATAATAATTTATATTATCTAATAATTTCAACTTAATCTTTAACCATAATGAATAGTGAAAATAGTAAAAATTAATTACCACAGTTAAGGTAAAAATGGAATTACTGGGGGGGGGGGTAAACTAAACATATAAGGGCTAAAAAAACCTATAAAATTTTATAAAATCTATTTTATGTGTATATTTAGATCTTATAATATCTAATCATTAACAATGGTTCATTTTGGATCCTTGTGGTATGTGAAAAACATGGGTACAAATTTTTCTTTTAAAAAATTACAAGTGTGTCACTCACTTCACTTATAAAAGGCCACCCCCTCTCCTCTTCACTTAACTCCTAAAGGGCCCTTTTTATCATACAATACCTACAAAAATATATTTCTTATTTTCCAACCCAATACACATATAACTTATTTTTATTATAATTCCATCCTAAGAATGCTTTTGGTGCTTACCTAAGGAGGTTTCCCAAAGAATAGGTATCATGCTTAATTGGGCATCTTTATTTTATTTCTTATTCAAACTCCTTAAAATATTATTAAATTATGATTATATAATAAAAAAATTATATCCCATATATTTATATGTTATTATGTTAATTGAATAACCTAAATCCATCTTCTCTTTCATCAACTGGGATACAAAATCATCATTTGTGTGTACGGTGGACTACCGCCTCACGAACCGATGTCATTTTTTTCCATCATCACCTATCATGTATTGTTTTAATGATTTATTTAAAGTATATATATATGATATTTGTAACATATTTATAATTATTAAGTTATTATATCACATGTACCTTCTTAATTTAAATTATACGGGGGATACAATAACGTCGCTCGTGTGTACGGCGGACAACCACCTTGCGAAGTGATGTGATTCATTTTTCACCAAAAATTTATATGTAAGGTAATGAGGATAAATTTAATGAATATATGTGATATAAATTAAATCATAATTATATTAATGAAATATTTATCATTCTGAAAAGACAATATATCATTTTTTTTTCTTACACAGAAAAACGATAATGTCGTTCATGTATGTGTGGACTATCGCCTCCAGAAAACAATGTGATTATTTTTTTAATCACAAAAAATGGATGATATATATAAGTATATTTGATGAAAAAATATTTTATTTATGATATAATTATAATTATATAAATATAAAACATCACTTACCTTCTTTTCATAATGACATTGAAAAATGGAAATGTTACTCATGCATATATATGACCTATCATCTCCATGATTATAACACAGTTAATTTTTCATAACCATATTTCATGATTGGTTTTAAAAATTATAATTAATTCATAAATATGATAATTATTTCATTATTATTATTCTATATATGTTGAATAATGACCTCTTTGACAAATATTCAACCTACTGAAGTAATTTTTGACACATAAGCCAAATATCATCAAAACACCTAGCATAAACTTAATTGATTAAGTAATTGTTTATAACATGGTAATAAGTGAAATAAAAGGAATAATAAAGTTTAAAAATGTTTTCAATAAAGTTAATAATTAATATAAGTTTATTATTTAGGAATTTAAAGAACTTATGTGACAAGTCAGACTCAATGTAAGAGACTTTATCTCAATTTCTAGGACCAAGATGATGATAAAGGTGATTGTTTTCAGATGCTACCTTTTGTTATCAATAATGTTTAAGAAATAATAAAGTATGTTTTAGAAGAAAGAAAAATCACCTCACTTTGTATTTGAATTGGACTGACTATCGTATTCAAGGAATCAGACTTACAAAGGTCGATTATATTAAAGAAGAATCTTGCTAGAAGTAAATGATCATTAGATTTAATATGAATCTGATATGAATGGTTTGATCATAATGATGGAGAATCATAGTCTTTAAGACTATGATAAAACAATTGTGATGTTTCTTTGGTGATCTTAGAGTTCTCATAAATCACAAGTATTTTGAAAACTTGTGGTGCAAACTTGATGAAAGAAAGGGGGAGTGAAAGAGATGATGTCAATCATATTTAGATTGATTGTATCTGGATAGAAAGAGAAAATATGTTTGAAATATTATTCATTCTGATCCTAATCAAGATTATCTTTATCGTATTTAGAACAATTGTTATATGGACAAACATATTCTAGATATGTTGGCAAGAAAGATGGTTGTTGGAGTTTTTGGAAGTTGGAGTACTTTCCATTACAAGTCATATGATGATAAAGCTGATCTTCATTATATTCAAATCCATGAAGGAAGTTTTGGTTACAATAAAAAGTTTTTAGAAGAATAAATTTGGTGAAGCAAAAGATTCCCGGTTTCATGATCATCGTAATGGGGTCATTGTATTCATAATTTTTTTTAAAGGATGGAAGGTTTGTGGAAAATATGAGAAACCAAAGGTAATGATTTTTAGTCATACCAAAAGCCAAAAGGTATAAATCCTTACTGATTGAAGATAATGGGTATCGTATTCATAAGAGAAAAAAAACCTTGATTTTTTTCAAATTAATTTATCAATTGGGTCAAGTGGATCAAGAAAATAGATTAATTAGAAGCAGTTGAAAGTGTTTTCAAAGGGATAATCTTATTCATCAATCATAATATAAAATCAAAATTGGACTAGAGTTTGAAAAGAAAGTCTGAAGAAGAACTGAAGTTGTTAGAAGATTCTAGAAGGATCGAGAAGGAACGAGAAGTGTTGAAGAAGTTAAGATGCACCTAAAATTTAAGTAAAATAAATATGTAGGTGAATTTTGATGAGGGGGAACCTTTTTTGGATTCCCGCTAAAGTCACTTTTGTGTTGCCTATAAAAGGGGAGAAGTAAAACATACTTTTATGATAACTGATAACAAGTGTACTATTCGTGAATAGAGTGAAGAAATAAAGTTCTAGAAAGATAAGAAGAGGTTTTTGGGTTATTTTTTATTAAATAAGTATTTCCATATTTAAGTGAAAGGAGAAGAGAGAAGATTTCAATGTATTCAGTTGTTCATCGTATTTAGATGTTTATCATATTCTACTTATCATCATATTCAGCTGGTAATCATATCGGGCTGGATAATCTGATAGGGATTTCTGTATTGGGATTTACGGACTAAGTAAGAAGGTATTCTAAATTTTCTCGATTATATTATGATAGTGTTATATCTATCATATTGGGAAATCCGATTTGGGGATCATATTGGGAAAATCAGACTGAGTGAACTGTATTGGGAAAATCAGACTGAAAATTGGATTAGAGTTTTATATTAAATGTCCTTGAAGTTATTACTATCTTCTTGGTAAGAAAGTGAAGATTTTTTTTTTCAAAAGAATACATTTTTTAAAGTTGATAATAAGCACATGTAACATGCATTTTTACATAAAAATTATTTTACCCTATTTGTGCTAAGAGGAAGCACACTCTCTATTGGATTGTTTCAATAGTACTACACGAGTGAAAGGGCATATCCTACTCATTGTATTCTAAGGATTGTTTTCTAGTATATTGTGTGGTATTGGATCATTTTTGAAACCATACCAAGGAAGTATATATTCTTATTGAATAGTAAACCTTATAAATTCTTGTATTCCTGTGGATATGTGTTTGATTTGTTTTCATTAGGGAAAGAAATATTTAACAAGAGGCGAAGGCTGTTTCATTTTCAAAGAAACATAAAAGAAAAGTTATCACTGATTCACCACCTACCCCAATCAGTGATAAAATTATCCTGACTGGGAAATTACAATTGGTATATAAGGGTAGGTTCCCTTTGCACATTCTTTGCTAAAGTATTAAATAGAAGTTGATGGATAATTTCAATTGTGTGAACAATAAGGGAATTCTGAATTTTGATGGAAATAATTATCATATCTGGAAATATAGAATATTGTATTATCTCATGTCTATTGGATATAAAGTGCTTGAAGTTGCAACATATGAGTTTCCTCCTATTGATGATAAATTTTCTCTAACATCTATTCATAATAAGAATCTTGAGAATGATGGAAGGGCCAAGAATTATTTACTATCATCACTTTCTGAAATTGAAATACTAAGAGTGAAATGTATTTCCACAACCAAAGGAATATGGAAAAAACTAAAAACCATATACGAAGGAAATACAAAAGAGAAGAAGGAAAAATTACAAATATGGAGGCTTAAGTATAAAGATTTAAAAATGGGTGAGTATGAATCTATTGGGGTCTTATTTACTAGGGTAGATGGAATTTTTAGCAAAATCATTTGTCTTGTTGAAAATTTAAAAGATTCTATATTTGTTGAAAAGATTCTGAGAATTCTTCATGACATGTTTGATGCTAAAGTTTCCTCATTGGATGATAGATCTTGAAACATTTCCTCTTTATGATTTTAATAGAACTCTCATTAATTATGAAATTATAAGGGAGAAATATATGAAAAGAAAAAAAAGTTGATAGAGAAATGTCTTTCAAGGATGCAAAGAAAGAGAATTCAAATAAGTTTCTTATTAAAGAAGCAGCAGATGAATCTGATTTCAAAAAAGAGGTATGTAAAAATTTTGATGATATTTTATCCCTGTTTTCTAAGAATGTGAAAAGTGGTACAAGAAAATAAAAAGGGAAACTTCCCTTGAAATGTTTTGAATGTGGATCCTTTGGGTACTTTGTGGCCAATTTTCCACGAATAAATAATAAATATTATAAAGATGAAGAAGAAATAAAGCCAAGAAGATCATGGAAGAAAAAGGGAGATATAAGAAAATATTATTCCACTAGGAAAGAAAGAAATTCTTCAAATCCAGAAGAAGAAGTTTATTATCTAAAGATAAAGAAGAAAAATGCAGTGATGTTGAGTTTGGAAAATCTATTGAGTATGTTAGTGAGAATAGATTTAGAAAAATAGTGAACGATGAAGAATTCAGAAGTAGTGATTTTGATGAAGAAGAAACTCAACTTGAAATGCACTTAAAATAAGTGTTGAAAGAATGTTTGAGAAAGATTATAAGACTTGAAAAGAAAATAAATAATTTTGAATATGAATGTTCCTTTAAAAATCAAAAAATATTTTCAGAAGAGAAGAACAAGATGCTGGTGGAGATTGAAAAATTTAAGAAATATATTGAGAAAGAAAAGAATCATAATGAGCATATATAAGTAAAGCTGAAGAAAAAAGAAAAATAGTTAGAACTTGTCCAATGTTTTTTTAAAGATGAATAAATAAATACAATTTTAAAAAACTCTATCTTTTAAGTAAGTGAATTTTCTGTTAAGAAGGTACCTAAAAAGAAAAAAAATTGATCCTCAAATGTTTTGAAGAAAGCTGGAATTGTTTCTGAGAAGAAGGAAACTAGGAAAGTTGTGTATGTGTCTAAGATTAACAAAGTTGGGAATTCAGAAGTTTCAAAATAACCTGAGTCCAAAAATGTTTACAAAAATTATGAATCCAAAAAATTTTCCAATACTTATGAATATAATAAAGGTAAAATTAAAAGGAAGTCTCTGATTGAAAAAAATGTTGGTGGCTTAGAAAAGAAAGATAAAAAGGTTGCTGAGAAATGTACTCAGAATTCCTATCAGTATAGAAGTTTCAAAGGTAAATACTCTTTCTATGGTTAATGCTGGTATTTTGGTGGATTCAAACACACAAAAAACATGTGTTGGTTCAAAAAACAACATTACTATTATTCTATAGGTTATAGAAGTAAAAGTTTGAGGGGAAGTAAATATACTCAATGAAAGAAGTATGAGAATGTTGTCTTAAAGAAACAAAACTAGAAAAATAGTCTATTTCCACATTTGAAAACTGTGTCAATAGGGCCCAAAACCATGGATGTAGCCTACAACCACAATTTTCCCAACCATGGGTTCCATCACCGTGGTAGTAGGGTCAAAACTATTTCCATGGTTTTAACCGTGGCAGTAGGTAGGCTATTTCCACAGTTTTCAAAACCATAAAAATAGGTCGCGTCGATGTCAACTGTGAAAGTTGACCTATGGACATGGTTTAAACCATGGAAATAGCCTAAAAATAATGTGTGCCCAGTTAAATTTGATCCCTACACCTACACTTTATGTTCTAGCACCCTAACCACTACACCACCAAGGACTTCATGTATATATATATGTATTATGTCATATATATTATTAAAAACTGTGGTAATAACATAAAAATCAAGGAAATGGTGTTTCCCACCATTTTTTTGGTGGTAAAATTTTTCTTCAGCAGAAGCACGGGAGACCTATAGCCATGGTTTTGAAAAACCGTGGCTATAGGTATAGCCAAGTGCCACGGTTTTAACCATGGTAGTATGTGAGCTATTACCACGGTTTCAAAACCATGGAAATAGGTCACGTCAGTGTCAACTATGGTAGTTGAACTATGGCCATGGTTTAAACCATGGCTATAGCCCTAGAAAACCATGACAATAGGATTTGAAAAAAAATGGCCATGGTTTTACTAAAACCGTGGAAATAGCCTGCCTATATCTATAGTTTTGAAAACCGTGGCTATAGATCCAAGGAAATAGCTCATTTTTCTAGCTATGAAACCTAAGAAGGTTTAAGTAAAGATTGAAAATAGATTCTAACCCCATGAAACTATTTTTGAAAGATGTGAACAACCAAGACATCTTGCTAAGGGTTCTATTATTTTGTTACTAACACAAAAAATGTTTCTTAACAATTATCAAAAGCCAGAGGTGAAGAAATAAAAGGAAGAATAGAAATCTATTATTGTAGAAATCTATTTGGAAGCTACAAAAGGAGAATAAAATTGGATTCTTGATAGTGGTTGTTCTTCTCATATGACAGGGGATTTGAAATTATTGAAGAATGTGAAGGACTTTAAAGAAGGAACAATGAAATTTGGCAATGATGAATCCTTGAAAATAAAAGGTTTTGGGTTATCTATAATTGGGAATGAAAAATGAAATCCAAGAAAACCTTGTATATTGATGGGATGAAACACAATTTTCTAAGCGTTTCAAAATTGTATGATGAGGGTAAAAAAATTTTCTTCAAAAAATATAGTATTTTTTTTGTGAAAAGTGAAGAAAATGGAAAGACTATTACAAGAGGTCAATGTACAAAAGGAAACTTGTTTTAGGTTGGTGAAATACAAAACTCTTGTTACATGAGTATAGTGGAAGAGAATCAATTGTGGAATAAAATTTTAGGACACATGTGTCAAATAAACATGATCAAGTTATCAAAGTGACATAGTGTTAGAGAAATTCCTAATTTTATAAGAATAATAGATTGGTGTTGCACTATTTATTAAAAAGGAAATATTATGCAAGCTATGTATGAGAAAGTTGATATTTGTTCAAAAAAACCCCTGGAGATGATTCATTGCGATATATATGGGACAATGAGAAAAAAATAAAAAATATATATATAAGTATTTAATTACTTTCATTGATGATTTTACTCTCATTAATTGTGTTATGTATATGAAACATAAGTCAGATGCTTTGAAAATGCTTAAAAGTTTTAGAAGGAAAACTGGGAAGGAATGTGAGTTAGAGTGAATAAGTTGAGAACAGACAATGGTGGTGAATATAGAAGAGACGAATTTGAAAGTTATCTTGAGAATTATGGAATTCATCATGAGTATTATTCCCCATACACTTCTCAACAAAATGGGGTTGTTGAAAGAAATAATAGAAGTTTTGTGGAAATGGGAAGAACTATGTTACTTGAACATGGTCTTTCTAATTACTATTGAAGGCAATCCATGAGTACTACTGTGTACATTCAAAACTAATGTTTCTACATGTGAAGATCACATATGAATCCATATGAATTGTTTTATGAAAAAACACTAAATTTTAAACACTAAAGAGTTTTTGGAATTCCATGTATTATCAATAAGAAAGGTGGAAACTTTGGAAACTTTGAGAAGAAAGGTAAAGATGGAATATTTATTGGATATGCTCTAGAAGGAAGAAGATATAGATGTTTCAACAAAGAAACGTGAATAATTTTTGACCCTATTGATGTGAAAGTTATTGAAAGGGCAGAAAAAGACAAACAAACTTAGGCAGATAAGGAGGTTGAACAGGATAAGGGAAAAAAATATAATAAGGATACAAACAATTGCAATCCTACTCAAGAAGAAGAATTGGACTCAGATATTTCTAGTGATGAGGAATATACTCAAAAATCATATCCTGGTCTAAATAAATAAGTAGAAACTCAGAATATTATTGGTGATAAACATCATAAGGTTCAAACAAGAAGAACAAAAAATACAATTACACATACTTCTTTATATTCAAAACTGGAGCTGAATGATGTAAAAGAAGATTTTGAGTATCTATAATGGGTTTAGTCCATGAATAAAGAGTTATGTTAGATTAAAAAAAATGATACATGGGAACTTTTACCCAATCCAGATAAAAAAACATCATTGGTATAAATCAGGTTTTCAAAAACAAGCTGAATGAAGAAGGTGAAGTGATAAGAAACAAATCAAGATTGGTTTTCAAAGGGTATTCACAATTTGAAGGTATTGATTTTGATGAAACCTTTTCTCTAGTGGAAAGGTTAGAAAAAATTAGAATCTTTCTTTCTATTTCTGCATAATGATGTTACAACAATTTTAAAATGGATGTTAAATTTGTATTCTTGAATGTTGATCTTGACAAGGAAGTTTATATTGAACAAACTTGTGGATTTTTTGTTAGAAAAGATGAACGTTATGTGTGAAGATTGAAAAAGGATTTTTATAGGATAAACCAAGATCCAAGGGTATGATATTCAAATTAGATACATGCTTAAATAATATGAATTTTAATAAAGGAAGAGTGGATAACAATATTTACATTAGAAAAAGTAAAGAGTATTACCTCATCATAATTGTTTATATTGATGACATTATCTTTGCTGGGAATGATGAAAGATCTTGTGAAATATTTTCTGAAGAGATGAAAAAGTTTTTTGAGATGTCCTTACTAGGGGAAATGAAATACTATATTGGGTTACAAATTCTACAAGAAAAGAAACACATTTTTCTTTCTCAAGAAAAGTATGATAAGGAACTTCCTAAGAGGTTTGGCATGGAAAAATCAAAACCTATTTCCAAACCTATTTCAATAGGAAAAAAGTTATCTAAATATAGAGAAGGAAAATAAGTTGATTAAAAATAATTTCGAAAGATGGTTAGAAGTTTTTTGTATAGGACTTCCATGAGACCCAACATTATTTATATTGTTACCTTATGTGCATGATTTTAGAGTGCTCCAAAAGAATCAAATTTATTTGCTGGAAAAATAATTCTCAGATACATTAAAGGCACAAAAATTTTTAGAATCAAGTATGATAGGTCAGATAGTATTGATTTGTTAGGGTATTCAGATGGTGATTGGGAAGGAAATGTTGATGATTGAATATCAACATCTTGTGGAGTATTATTTTTGGGAAATAATTGTGTTAGTTGACATATAAAGAAAAAAAATTTAGTAACTCTTAGTATGGTTGAAGCTAAGTATGTTGCTACCACTCAAGTAGCTACTCAACATATGTGGATAAAAACTCAATTAGAATACTTACTTGTTGAAGTGAAGTTATCCTTGCTCTTGGGTTGTGACAATCAAAGTACAATCAATCTCACTAGAAATATGGTTCAATATTATTGTTCAAAACAAATTGATATCAAATATCATTTCATCAAAGAGCATGTGAAAAATAATTATTTAAATATCGAGTACGTTCCAACATCAAAACAAGTTGCTGAAATTTTCAAAAAACCTTTATTGAAGGAATCATTTTCTATATTGAGGTTCAACATGGGTTTCCAACCTCTTTTTCATCAAGGATGAGGTATGTGTTTTTGTCCCCTCTCACATCTTACCTTTAAATAGCGTTGTCAAGGGGGATAATTTTTTCATAAATTTATCCTTATGGAAGCATGTAAAAAGGGGGAGTTTTGGGTAAGCTGTGAATCCAACATTGTATTGTGAGTGAACTATTATAACTGTTTATTGGACTAGTTGTAGGAAAAAAACTTTTTATATTCTAGGATAGGTGAGAAGTTGTGAATGGAAGGCTGATAAAGAAAAGTTAAATAAGGTTTTCACAATCACTACTTTTTGATAGCATTGGTGTTCTATCAATGATTCTTGTTTCATAAAATGAGATAGCTCATATAGGCTTAGAATTATCGATAAGTAATCCATTACTTGAGGATATAAAGTTCAGTGATTTATGAATCTTGATTGAAAACAAAATACAAAGGGGGATATTTTTAGGACCAAGCTGATGATAAAGGTGATTGTTTTCATATGTTGTATTTTGTTGTCAAGAAAGTATAAGAAAGAATAAAGGAAGTTTGATAAGAAAGAAAAATCACCTTACTTTGTATTTAAATTGGACTGACCATCATATTCAAGGAATCATACTTACAAAGGTCATCGTATGGAGGTAGAATATTGTTGGAAGTAAATGGCCATCATATTCACTCTAAATCCAGTATTAATGGTTTGATCATAATTATGGAGAATCAGAGTCTTCATGACTATGATAAAAAAATGTGATATTACCTTGATAATCTTGGAGTTCTCATAAATCATAATTATTTTGAAAACTTGTGGTGAAATCTTGATGAAAGAAAGGGGGAGTGAAAGGGATGCTACCAATAATATTCAGATTGATTGTATCTGGATGGAAAGAAAAAAGATGTTGAAGATCATATTCATCCTGATCATAATCAAGCATATCTTCATCATATCCAGGCCAATTGTTATCTAGAGAATCATATTCAAGATAAGTTGGAAAGAAATATTGTTTCTAGAGTTTGGGGAAGTTGCAGTACTTTCCATTGTAATTTAGATGATGCTAAAACTGATCTTCATTGTATTCAAATCCATGATGGAAGTCATGGTTACAAGCAAAAGTTTTTGGAAAAAGAATTTTGGTGAAGTAGAAATTTTTTGATTTCACAACCATCGCAATGGGATCATCAGATTCATAATTGTTTTAAAGGTTGGAAGATTTGTGGAAAATGTCCAAAGGTACTAGTTTTCAGTCAAACCAAAATAAAAAAATATAAATCCTCGGTGATTTAAGATTATGGGTATCATATTTAAAATAGAAACAGAAAACCTGATTTGTTTTCAAATTCCTTTTTCAATTATTCAAGTGGATCAAGATAAGAGATGAATTAGAAGTGGTTGAATGTTTTGTCAAAGGGAGCAACATATTCATCAATCAGGATGAAAAATAGGAATCAGACTAGAGTTTAAAAAGAAATTCTGAAGAAGAACTAAAGTTGTTAGAATATTTGAGAAGGATCAAGGAGTGAGAAGAGTTGATGAAGTCAAGATGCACTATAAATTCAATGAAAATCAAGATGTAGGTGAATTTCAATGAGCAGGAAACTTTTTGGATTTCTTGCCGAAGTCACTTTTGAGTCGCCTATAAAAGGGGAGAAGTACATCGCACTTTTCTGATGACTGACAACGAGTGTACTCTTCACGAAGAGAGAGAATCTATGAAATTATAGAAAGAGAAGAATAGGTTTTTGGGTTATTTTTTTTCTTGAATAAGACTTTCTATATTGAAGTGAAAGGATAATAGAAAATATTACAACATATTCACCTATTTATCGTATTTTTCTTGTCATCGTATTCAATTGGTCATCGTATAGGGATGGATAATCGGATCAGGATTTCCATATTGGGATTTATGGAATGAGGAATAAGGTATTCTAAATTATCTCAATTGTATTCTGATAGTGTTATATCTATCATATTGGGTAATCAGATTTGAGGATCGGATTGGGAAAATCAGACTGAGCAAATCATATTAGGAAAATTGGACTGACAATCATATTAGAGTTTTATATCAAAAGTCCTTGAAGTTATTATAATGATCCAAAGTTTAATCAATGGAAATTCCCTTATTATAATTATTTCATATAATCACATGAAATCAAAAAAAAAATGAACTACTAAGTACTATGTGACCTTTAAAAATAATATTGTCACTTCTGTGATTTGAATTTCAAAAATATGACATACACGACTGCATTCAGGGTGATTTTTGGTGCCTGATGGAACAAAATTAATTTTTGATGAATAGTAAACTACCCTTATGAGTAGTAACCTACCATTATGAATAGTAATATGACCCTTATAAATATTAAATTTCCCAAAATAATAGTAACCTCATCCATGAATGTATAAATAAAATTTAGACATCTTATAAGTGACAATATGACCATAGTAAAAGTATTGTTATTTTTGTACATTATAAATAAATAATTAAAATTAATTAGTTAATTTAAAATAAAATTTATTTTCCTAAAATGTGGTCATAAATTAACAATTTTATGTCTTTTGGTTTTAAGATAATTTTATAAGACCTTATTTAATTTTTGATAGCATTATAAAACTAGTTATAATTTTTAAAATATGTATTTTCAAGTAAATTATGATTTTAATTAAATATTTAATTAATCATGTATATATTTTTTTAAAAAAAATGTATTTCATTTTTGGATTCTACACATTGGAAAATGGTTAGGGAGGATTTTTTGGATTTTTCTAAAATACTTGAATTTTTGATGAATCGTGAAATACAATAATTTACTTTATATATACATTAAGGGTTAAATACACTATTCCTAGAATCATCACTGATGTAAGAACCCTTGGTGAGAACTAACATGCACTAATTACTCTTTTTAGTTATTGAATCATCACTATTTCTTGTATTATGGATAAATAATAAACTAATGATTAAAATATTAAGAAAACCCTCCTCCCCTTCACTATAAAAACCACCCACACTCTGCTCTTCTATTAACTCTTATCAAGCCTTGTAACTTGCCTAAATTATACTCAAATATATCCCCAATATCTTACCCCATTTACATCAGCCATTTTTCTCCTCAAAAGACCAAATCCTCTCCCCTTAAGAGGATCTCAAGGAAGATTAATTCAAGAGGTAAATTTCTCTTTTCAATTCTTTTACTTTCCTTTCAGGTTCCGTTGTTTTATTTTATATCCTTACCTATCCT
>CAUJRU010002189.1:0-89887 GCA_963277665.1 Viscum album | reverse complement strand
AGACCAAAGCACAAAGAACTCGAAATATTAAGTCAGGTTTCGACCCGAACTACCCGACAAAAAGTAAATAAATAAAATAAATAAATTAGAAATGACGCGTGTGACAGATTCCATTTTGTTAAATTAAATTTAAATCAGTGGAAAATTTTAATTTATAAATGAACACGCAAAACATGTCAATAAATAGGTTTTCAACAAATTTGTCTTTCTTGAATTTGATGATATTACATTAACTATATAACAATTGAAAATTAGTATATGTATTTAAATTAATATTTTTTAATATAATTTATAAATATAATTTACATAATTCCTATTTATTATATATTTTAATTAATAAAATTAGAGAAACGTTATGCCTTTAGAAACAGTTTTGAGAAAATTGCATTTGTAAGCCTAAAAGTAAAATTATACCAAAATATGATAAAAAAAGATTAAAATGTAATTAATTAGATTAAATATAACAATATAATACTTATTTTACTTTGAAATAAAATTCAAAGAATAATTTGAATTTTAAATTACTTAATTTATTCAAAAGAAATTACAGTTTTACAAAAATTAGTATTTTTCACAATTCACTACAAAGTCTCTCTTTTGATAAAAATCCCAAATATTAACCCATTATTAACTATGAAATGATGATTTAAAAAACGAAGTTAATTTTTAAGATAAATTTTCTAAAATTGTAATAAATTTATTATATTATTTGTTCACACAAAGAAAGAAAAATATTTTTAATGAAAAATATATTTTTTGAAGTATGTAAGACATTACTCTAAACTATTTCTTTATTTAAAAATATATTTTCCTAATATAAAATATTTATACATAATTTTAAAAATGTTTTTATTACTATTCATACCACTAAATTTAAGGCCAGGTCATCACATAGACATTTAAATAGTATCTTAGGGTTTGTTTAGGATCAGTGTTGCATGTTGTATATGCTATCAAACATGGTTTTAGTTTCAAAAACTTAAGGTGTTACATTGCCCACACATTCAATAAATTTTATCCTCACAATTTAAAATTGTTCTCAGAAAAAATAAGGGTTTTAAATTTGAAAATTCTATAATGGAAAACCCACATCTTTGGAGGGTTAATTAAACTTCCATTTAAAATATGGAAATAGATATAATAAGGTTATATGGAATAAAAAAATCTATGTTTCCAAATATAAGAACATTAATGGTAAGTGAAAATATGTACATGGAAGAGAAAAACAATGTCATAAGACTAATAAAGAGTGATAGAGAAAATGATTAAAATAAATTTAACCACCCTAGAACCATAAATATATGATGGGTTAAAAGACCATTGATTCATCAGATATGAAGTTAATTTGATAAAAAAATCAAAGATAACTTTCTTAGAATTTAGGAATTTTTTTACCATATATACTAATAAAATAAAGAAATATATTTACATGAAAAGTATAATTTTATCCTTTAATCAATTTCCATTACTTTTATATATGTTTCTTCAAATTATGAGTATTCGGGATTAATATGTTTCCATGCCTCAGTAAATAAAACAAAATTTTAATAAATCACATGATTCTAAAAAATTATATCAAGACATTTCCCCTGTATTTATAAAATAAAAAAACTAAATATGGTTAGTACAAGGTAAGATAATTCCCCTAATGATTACTCCTTAATATTAACCTCCAAATACAAAGTTCAACTTAATTAATTCCACAAATAAATAACCCTGAATCCCAAATAAATTCAGTAATAAAATATATAAATTTTTCTTCCAAAATAATACTTCATGTTAAATCATATATTAGAATTAAGAGTTACATATACCTCATCCCAAATAATTATTTCCAAAATATCATTAATAACCTAAAAATCCAAAAAATTAAAAAATCATTGATCATATAATATGTTTCCAAAAATAAAATTAATATTTATCTATAAAATCATTTAATTAATGTCATATTAGCTAAGGCATCACATAGTATAGTGGTTGGTGCAATCCCCTTGTTGAATTTTACTTGTGGGTCCAAGACTCACAACCTTTCTAGATATGATGGGTTGTCGGAAAACATGCAAGTTATCCTTTTTTCTAAAACTATTTTTAGATAATTCATATAATGTTCCAAAAAATATGTTGATTATTCTTGAAATAATGTTAATAATAAAATAAAATTTAACCACTAAGGTTTCTATGCATATTTATTCCAAAAAAAATAAAATAATCTTAAATGATTATTATTACTTTATCATTAAAGATCATATAAACCTAATGTTTATCAATACCTTTAAACTCATATTCCTAAAGTATTAAAGAATAATTCAATAAAACTAAAAAATACTAAAACCAAAAGTTATTTTAGTATAATTTTATCCTAAAATATTCATATTCATGCTATACTCCACGACATCATACCTTAGAAGGATTATCAATGATTTTAAACATATAATCAACCTTATACATATCATTCTAAAAAAATTTAGTTTTAGACCATATCACTATGGAATATCATATGTTTTCATTGGTTATATTATTTGGTTTACCATAATGATTTATAGAGAAAATATAGATTAACCCATGCATATCCCTCGGGAGTGTCAAACTAGGTGTGCAATAATGGTAAACTCACCGTGCACTAGAATGATGGCCAAGATATACTCGATCAACTCTTTTCAGGGTTTTTACCAATATATGCATTTATGATAAAACCAAATCCACTTATTATATCAATATAGGGATGAATTTATAAGAAAATCACATAATATATACGTTAGAAAATCTCTAGGATGTTATCTTATACCATGATTTTTCCTCAATGTCAGTTACATGGTTATATTCCCTAATAAAGGTTTTCCTCAATCTAGTTCCAAATGTTTATATTAAACATCATCTAAAACCAACTATAAAAACCATATACCTAGTAAAATAGAGTATATGGTTACTTTATTATATTATAACAAGATAAATGTAATCATATCTTGAATTATATACTATGTTAGTAGTCATGGTAAACTAGATATATATAATTGAATGTCACATTACAATTGAAAAAAAGAAATAAAACAATGTTAGAGTACTTATTTTTCTTCCTTAAATACATTCATACATTACATTTTTATATCCTAGGTGAAAGAAATATATTAAGGGTGAGATAAAATTCTTATTAAGTGTGACATACAATAAAATATATCATGATTAAATAAGAAATAATCAATATGGTAAGGTAAATGACTAAATCACATGCCATTTAATGAATAACATGAGGATGAAATTAATCCATGGATAATATAAATTTACTAATATCATGGACAATAATAACTAAATTATAATTAAAATAAATTTATATTTTTGAATGTTATGATCTCATACATCATGATATCTTTATGATGAAGACCTTGTGCTAGGATAGTTTAATCGATGGGTCAGTATACACAAAAAACCCATTTAATTTGGATATCAAATTTATTATCCTCATTAAAATATTGATGTATCAATGAGATATCTATAACTAGGCCCCACCCATCACTACATTTCCAATGAATTTATCAAATATTTAATTATCAATTCAGTTCTTAAGAAATATATCTAACCAATAATTGTATTTATATAATAAAGAATAAATAATATCAACATTTCCTCACTCAGTAAAATAATATTCAATGTAAAACACAATATGTAGAAATAATATATTTTTTAATAAATAATATTTTCCATGATAAATAATATTGATATTTAAGGTAAATGTAACGTCTAATGATCAAAAGAATGTGAATGTGTTAATAAAATGTTAATAACTAAAAAATTAATCAATAACGTGAATGTTAATACTTTTCCTAGTAAAACAGATCATAAAAAATCGAGATAAAGAATAAATATTGTTTTATTTCAACATATATCTAGTGTATTATAAGTAAAAGTAAGGTTTTTTTAATTTATGAAAACATCAAAAAGATAATTAAAAACATTCCAGAGAAAAATACCCTTTTCCCTTTGAAAATAACTATTTAAAAATAAAGATTTCCAGAATAATTGGAAAATAATTTTCTATATAAATAACATTGTAAAAGTTTTATAGAATCTTCAATGTAATGGTTGGTCATGATAGTAGAAAAATTTTATTCATGTAGAGTATTTTAATATAAAAAAAAACTTTCACAATTTTATAAATAGTTAAAATGTACTATGTTAAGAAAAAAAAATTCATTTTAAAACATTTCATAAATATTCATACATTGGTAAAAATGAACTCAAAAAATAAAAGGATAATATTAAAAACATTCTTTAAAATCATTTTGAAAACATAGATATTGAAGAAAAATAATTTTCAACTCAAAAGGGAAATAAATTTAGCTTTTCTTGAAAGCTTTTCTCAATCATTTTATGTACCAAAGAGTGAGGAATAATAATATTACAAGAAAATTTCCTTAATATACATAAGATAAATTTATTGGGTTTAATATATGAATATAAAATAATTCCCCCAACATAGTCTTAAACATAAAAAATCTAGAATAATGTTGATATTATGAAGTAAACCCTTACAAATTAGGTCACTTTTGAATCATAAACCACATGAATGACATAAATTAAAACAAAACATTAAATAACATGAATATAAATATATTAATGATATAAAATATCAAAGTTCCAGTAGATACACCTCATAAAAATAAGTAGGTTCATAATACAAAATATATCCTGATGGAGTGGAAATTTCTATGAAATATATAATAATGATCATACGATTGAACAGATGATTAATAAATAATTTGATTAGGGGTATCAAATGTTAATACACATAAAAAAGTGTAAAAAAGACATATATTATTCAAAATACATTACACGCATAATCTTATAATATTGAATACAATAAAGAAATAATATAACCAAATGAAAGGAAATCAAGTTATGTAATGCTTACCACATGGTAACATTCAAGTAAAATCCCCTTAGATTAAATAAAATGAATTTAAAATTCAAATACTATGAATTATGAAGTATTTGTGATATAACATGTAAAATGGTAGTGTATACACTATATAAGAGTAATTAATTTAATAATAAAAAAATATGCCTCAATGAATGGAATTGAGACATAATTTATTACCTCACATTTCCCTTTCGTTGAATGTTATTTAAATTTCTATATAATTGTTTAAAACATGTTATTAATTTATAAAATAACCCTATTTATATTTATAATACCATATATGCTCTTATTATCACATATTATCACCTTTTTGTAAATAATATTTCTTTTTTTTCATTGTTTAGGGTGTTAACTATATTATTTTCTCATGAATATTGTTTCGCAGATGTTCTATTTTTTGTGAATATGATATAGTTACTTCATATTCGGAATTATTTTAATTTTATAAATATAATATTTATTCATTGGATACATTTTTAGAATCATTCTTTATATTTAAACATGGAAATGAATCACATCACTTCATGGAGACGGTAGGCCGTATATACGCAGTAGTGGTGTTATCATTTATATAATGGGTGAAAGGGTATGGAAGTTGATCGTGAAATAATTTTTTAGAATCAATATTAGGTCAAAATTATCCTATTTATTAACATTTTCCATCATTATTACTATTTATGTGGTTTGATGATGGAAAAAATTTACATCGGTTCGTGAGGTGGTAGTACACTGTACAGACATGTGATGACATTGTTTCCTATTTTATGGAGAAAAAATAGATAAATATTATTCAATAAAAATAACAAAATATAATAATATGGGATATAATGGTGCTATTACACTATAATTTTTAATTCTATATTTATGGTGGAAAAAGAATAAGTTAAAATTCTGAGCTTTGTGGGGATGATTACATTTGTTAAGAAAAACCCCATTTGGATATCTTCTTGAGGACCACAGGGTTGGTATTTTTTGAATAATAGTGGATATATAATGTTTATAAAGATTTCAGGGCTAAATTTTTGTAGTTTTTTGTTGATATAAATAACATGATAGGTGTGAATAAATGAAGGAGGTGAGTGCCCTTTTATAATTGAAGAGGAGTGACATTTTTGTAAATACCCAAAAACTATTCAATAAAGGGAAGTCACTCTCAACCAAAGTGCCTCCAAAGTTGATAAATAATTTTTTGGATGCAAAAATAAAGTAAAAAAACCTTTAAAATTAAAATTAAAAATGTTTTAAACTTTTTATTCCCTTTACATCTAAGGTTACTCACTTTTACCATTTTAGTTTTTTCCACAGTAACATATTTTTTAACCTAGGCTATTAATCCTTTAAGACTAAAATAAAATGATAATTATAAAATAATTTTTACCCATCGATTCATAATATTATATCTAATTTATTAAATAATAATTATATGTGTATGGAAAATTAATTTTATCATCAGTACATGCAACAGGTGAAACCCTATTTTAACATTAACAGTGAAAATACTATTTTTTACTATTTTTAAAATTAAATATAAAAAATATATTTTTGAACTTAATAAATTTTTTTTTATTCAAAATACTTAATCTATTTAAAAAAATTCAATTCTTATAAGTTAAATTTTAAATTATAAATGTACCTGTAAAACTTGTTAAAATATGGGTTTTAAAGAAATGTGTTTTTCAAGTATAAGATGGTCTTACATGAACTATATGACCAATGATCATCATTATATTTATTTAAATTAATTTATTTATATATATAATCTATAAATTAAATTTTAATATTTCCTGATAAGTGGTCATTTTAATTCATCAAAATGGAAATAAATTATGAATTTTAAAAGTAGATTTTAGAAAAATACATTTTAAGTGTAAAAATAAACTTATATAAAAATATGGTATAAGCATGGTTAAAATGCAATTAATTAGATGAAATATAACAAAATAAAACTTATTTTACTTTTAAATAAAATTTAAATCATAATCAGACAATTAAATTTCTGAATTTAATGAAAACAAATTATAGTTATTCAAAAAACTATATTTTTTACTATTCAATAATAAATCAATATTTTGAAAAAAAACTCAAATTTTTACCTTGATTTAATTTTAAAATTTTGATTCAAAACTTTAAGATCATTTTTTACAATTGAATTTCTAAAATTTGATGAAATTAATTAAATAAGTTTCTCACACAAATAAATAAAAACATTTTTGATGAAAAATATATATTTTAAATATATAAAGACTACTATAAATTGAATGCTTCTTTACAAATATATTTACTCTATATAAAATATGTATACATAATTTTCAAAAAATAATTCCTATTCATATCGCCAAATTTAATGGTCAAGTCCTGAAGGTTGTATTTTAATAGTATCTCTTGGTTCATTCAGGCTCTATGTTGTGTATCATATACACCATTGAACATAGTATTCATTTTAAAATCTCTAGGTGTTACTAGATATGTGGAGGACTAATTGAATGATGTCAACTATAATGTTCCATATATTGAGGGTAGAGTTACCTTTTTGAGAAGTTCGAGGATCCTGGGGGCATTTCAGAACCAGTCGAAGAAGACCCATCACAAGAAAGTGTATCCCTTAGGTGTGTGTTTGTTGATAGCATAAGAACCTTTTTGAGGGACCATTTGAGTGGGAACCCCAATTGAGATCTTTGTATCCTTTACTATGAGTTGGTCTTCTCTTTTTTGGATGAAAATCCTTTAATGTGTGGAGAATTTAATAACTATGTTTTTTCTAAGAGACACTTTAAATTATTTTAGGTAATATTTTAAAATCTATTTGTTGAGATAATATAAAATTCTATGGATTAGAGAACCATTGTGTACTGATTTTAGAAATATTAAATATATTATATTGGAAATGAATATTTTTTTTAAAATAATGTAATAACCCTTGAATATAGTTTCATATGGGAAATCTAAAACCATTACAAAATCTAAAATCTGGGTTTTTTCTGTAGGCATGGCATAATATTTGTGCATGTCAAGAATTTTGTTTAAGAGTGGTTGTTGTAGGACTTATAAATAAATATATTAAATAATAAATTTATCTTTTTAATTAACAAGTATACCTAATTACATATATATAAACCCTGTTATGATGAAATCAATTGGGTTAGCTGCATAAGCCCAGAGAATGAGTGGATAGAGATATTTAAAGGTGAGTGAGTTGGTGGATGGTTATATGATCCTCATTTGATGATTGATATACCTTGTGGGCCATCATAATAAAATAATTTCATGAATATATCCTAAAATAGTGACGTGGAATTTTTCTTCCTTAGTCACCAATACAAACTTGAGGCTAAGTATTTCTTTTATATCGGTTCAATCCCATCTTTGTTTATTCTCTGTCAAACCTAAAACAATCCTCCAAAAATTTGATTGACGGGTTGAATTTTTATTTAATGTTGATGGATTTGTATACATGGATTATGATTTTATTGATAAATTTTTTTTATATCTGGTATTCATTATCACATCAATGCATTGGGCCAACCCCAACAATGTCATAGGTTTGTTCCTAACATTTCTATTTCATGTATTTCTCCCTCCAATATTGTTATTTTTTATTGATAATTACTTGTCCGGTGATTCTACAATACTTTCTAGGTTCAATTATAATGATTTCATAATTTTTAATGATATACCATGGTCTTGATTTTGGTTTTGGGTTTTGGGATATTTGGAAGAGGTGAAAACATGATGAATGGAATCCAATTAGGGTTCAAGTGATGGTGTTTTCGCATACCACATGGAGAATGTGTCTCTAGTGGAGAAGAGAATGGAGTTTTTGAAAGATGGGTGGATAGAATATGGACCACGGTGATATCAATAGTATTAATTTGGCATGGGATGCATGGTTCTCATGAACAGGTCCATGTGTATTTCTTTGGGATGGTGATGATGATGGGTTTTTAATGAAGAACAACTGGATTCTGAATTTCATCTGGAAATGGGGTGTGTTAAACTCAGATCCAGATCATATGGTGTGTTTTCTAGTGATACCAAATGTGGAAATATTTTAAGGGTGAGTACCTATAAATGGGTTGGAATATATTTGAAATTATAAAATACATGTCATGTAGTCCAAATGAAAACACACCATGTAGTACCCTCAGTGCGGTGACTAGGGTTTCCACATGGTGTTAAATATCAAATTCTATTTGGTATGTTCATATGTTGTGTGACCCTTAGTTGGATATCTCAGTATGCATAGGAAGTAAATTCCCCAGAAACTATGTGTTTCTACCCATCATGGGTAATATAACACACACCACACACACCTTGGTAGATTGCTCATATAGAATGGGGTGTACATGCCTAAGAGACCATGTGGTCCCACACACCAAGTTTGGAGAGGCACATGATGTGTACATTAGATGGTACATGATCTGGAGAAGAGGACACATGTTTAGTGTCATATCATCCTCTACACAATGTGTACTATAAATTAAATCATGTGTACTTTTGAAAGTACACGAGAACTCCCTCAAGACATGGTCATGGGCTAGACTAAATGGCACACTGAGTGCCAGAATGACCTCTATAGACAATGTACCCATTAAGACACATTGTGTAATTTAAGAAATGAATGTTTTTTGAGCTCAATACATATTCAGTGGAAATATTAGTAAGAAACACTATATACTACTAGGAAAATTCCATATACATCTTAAAGGGTAGTTTGTATCCCTTTTTTATCTCAATGAAACTCTGGTGCGGGCTTTCGTCAGATCCCTCGAAGTATTTAAATATGGACCTATTCCTATAGGGTATATTCCCTTGTTTTATCCCCATAAGGTTACTATGAGGCGTCACATCCTTGGAATAAGATGTGATACCCTCTATGGTATTATTCTTAGATAGATTTTCATAATACCTTTGTGAGGACAAAATTGGGATCTTGTGTGTTTCTCTTCTTCTTTATGTCAGGTTTTAGGAATCATCCTGACCAATATACATGGGTTCATGATCACCTACTTAGAAGTTTATTACAAATAAGGTTTGGTAGTTGCCATGGACTTAGGTTTGATCCCCTATATTTATATTGACATATGTTTTCTTCTGATGATGTGTATTCTAATCGAGTGCGTATCTTAGATGAGCCATGTAATTTGTGTGGGTGCTTTTTCATGGTCATATGTAATGAATGTGATCTGTTGGATTAATATTTTTATTATAGTAAGAATTATTGATTATGACCTCTCAGATTAGTTCCACCAGGTATGGAAAGGCTTATAGAGTGATTTTTCTTAAATGAGTGTTATCGTTGAGCCTCCTGTAGAATCATAGGTTATAAGTGTGGTCATAACCACACCTTGAGACATGGTTTTTATCTTAATAATATATGGTTTATTTTTTATTAATATTGTGATGTCTCATATTTTGATTGACATACCTTCATGGGCATGAGAAAACCACACCCCTTGATTCTTTGTGTTTGGTGATTCCAGGGTGTCCTACTTTGTATGTGCATACTCAACCCTATATGGGATCTTCTCACATATATTGTGTCTTATGAAGATGATATAATTTTTATTGGATTCCTTGGTGGACCTAGAGAAGGTGGGGCCTAGTTGGATATCAGTTGTGTTAGAGGGACCTCAGATGGATGAAGGAGTTGATTCAAAGTAGCTTCCCCTATGTTGTCCGTTGAATCTATTCTTTAATATTTTTATGGTCTTGAACTTATCTCTATATGCTTCAATTATACATCTTATGATACTCTAATGTGGGTAGATGTTATGCATGACTTTACATTATGATTTTTTTATCTTTATACATTATACGGGTGCATGTAATTTCATAAGTGTTCATAGGTAATTTAGGATAAAGAATCTCATGTGTGTGATTTGGATACTCAGTGCTAGTCAGTGTCGCTTGACCTATTAAATGGTAATATGGTGTCATTCTTAGCTTACCACCATCTAGGCGGGCTCTGATGTGCTGATTCGTGGCATCAATATACCATTTATAAATTTTTTTTGTATTTATTATATATATATATAATTGTATATTCTGTTTCCAATACACCCACAAAGTATACGTATATATATGTGTGTGTGTGTGTGTGTTATATTTTGTATATATGTATATACAAGAAAACTAATGTGTGCATATATATATATATATCACTATTATTATATATATTTTAGTATATGTATATATGTATATATAAATATTTGTATGATTTTTATGTATATATATTATTTATATAATATTATAAATATATATTGTATATAAATAAATATATATATACATGTGTGTGAGTATTTATGATTTTCAGATTTATGTGTATATATATTAGTGCCTATAGACACACATAAACATGCTATAAAAATATATATATTAGTGTGTGAGTTTTATAGTTTATGTGTGTGTTTATATATTTATATATATGATTATGTGTAATTATATTTACAAATTCGTGATATATATTTACATATGTGTGTGCGTGTTTTACGAATTTTTAACTAAAATAAGATGAGTATGATTTGAAAATGGATGGATACTAATCTTATGTCCTTAGAGTGTGTGGATGAAGTCAAAGTGTTCACCAAATTTGGAATAAACAATGTGGATGAAGCTTTTTAAAACATGTTTCTAAGTCTACATTATTGTTATTCAAGGTGACTTGGTGTAGAGAACCAAAGATTGACGTACATGGACATCACATTAATTTTTTGGAATACTTAATACATAACAAAAACAGATACCAAAGGATCGTAATAGTTTAGTGTCTTTGGAAACTTGGAACATAATCTTCTAATTATGGTGAAAGATTTTCAACATCTCCTATAAAGATCTTCCACTTTTGTTTTCTTACCTAAAACCTTTCTTTACATCCTGGGGAAAAGAAAACATAAAAAGGGTGAGCTCAAATGCTCAGTAAGGGTAATCATGGAGAAAATAAAACAAATCATATACATTTGAAGTTAAAAAAAAACATGAACACAATGTTTAAACATCAAAATCATGAGCAATGACATAAAATATGGCAGTACTTAAGGCATAAGTCATAATGGAACATAAATCATGATAAAATAGCTTGGAAATAAAACTTTTAAATGTGGAAAAACATTAAGCACAAGATATGATTTCCATAGTAGCCAAGGCATTACTGCCAAGACCATCTTAGTGGACAAAGTCCCTTACTGAACCGAGTTCACTCCTCGTTCCAATCCTGTATCACTGAACTGGATTAACTTGCCATTCTAGCCATGTATATCTCATGAGATATAAATCTTTACCCAATTAATTGGAGGGAGATATAGGTCCCACCCATCTCAAAATGAAATCATTCTTACTTGTGCCACAATATAAACATAAATCATTCATCATAACCCAAAGAATAAAAACGGGTTTCATAAAAATCATCCGATCATAACTTAATTTATATAAAACAAATGGATATAATTTCATCATAAGAAAAGTGAAATCATGTAAATCATAGAGATATTATACTTGATACATACATATATGAAAAAATGTCATCTTATATGGAAAATGGTTTTGATAAAACACTTGAAAAGAATACTTGAGGAAAATATTATTTCTTCTTAAAAATCATTTTCTTTTCACAAAATGCCACACAATTTTAAAAAAATGATTTTCTTGAAAATAACCATGAAATCTTGTAGAGTAAACTTCATGAAAACAAGGCATTATGAAACCGTAAAAATCTTTTCCCGCTGTATAAGTTAAAAAACATTCTCCTCGTACTTTTGTCGGAAAAGTCAAAAAGTACCTCGTATGGTAAATAAAAGATAGATCCCTTCCATATGATGTGGTAAAAGTAAAAAAGGCTAAAAATGACTTTAAACATACATGAATGAAATCTAAAAATTTTATGAAAACATTTTGAGAACATATTGAGATGGATAATAAACATAACCCCAGTAAATACTTACAAATAAACAATCTCAGATAAGAATGATATTGGAATAATTAACCCTTAACTTAAGTCAAATTTCTTCCATATGTGTCTGAGACTACTGTATAGTGTGTTTAAAAATATTATTAACTTGTAACAGAACCATAATAATATTTATGATATCATATATGATTCCCTTACGACTTTATATTATCCGTTCATTTGTCAATTCCATGTTAAAGCAGCGTTTTGGGTTAAATCATTTCATTTATCATCCGTGTTTTGACTTTTAATTATCAATATGATTACATAGATCATGATTACTTATTTCTAGAATATAAAACATTATTTATATATAATATATATTCAGAATATACATATATATAATAGATTAATGAATTGAAAGAAATACACCATTCATAGAGACGGTAGGTCGTACGTACGCATGAACGCTGTTTTTCGTTTCCTTATTGAATTGAATGGAATTAAGTAGATGAAATACATATATATATAAATAAATCCAATAGAATTATTATGTCATATATTTCATTATTACTTATTATATATACTTTGTAATCATTCTTGAATTGTTAACATGGAAAATGAATCTCATCGCGTCGTGGAGATGGTAATTCGTACGTACGCACGAGCGATGATATCGTTCCCATATTTATTGAATGGAATTGGAGTAGATGATATAATATCTTATAATCAGTATGATTTTATAATAATCATATATATTTATTCTTTACACCATTATACCCATCCAAGTAAGGTGGTGGTGGAAAAACTGATTACACCAAAGCGTGGAGACGGTATTCAGTACGTACGCACGCGCAGTGACATCGTTTTCCATAGGATGGATAGAAGGTGAAATAGGGTTGTTTCATATTTATAATAACATATCCATTTATAATTAATACTGATATTATTACTTTATAATGAAACAACTAAAGAAGAGGAAGTAGAATAAGAAAGAAACATAAAAGAGTCGGTAGAAGAGATTACCTCTTCCTCGACACACCTCTTTTAAAATCCTTCTTAGGGCACTAGAGTTGGTCATTTTAGAAGAGCAGAACCTCTATGATATAACTAGAGATGTTGATAAGAGGAATTGTTAGGGTTTGGTCGAGCTTCAATTCTCAAAAGGGTGTGAAGATAAGAGGGAGGAGGTGCCCTTTTATAAGGGAGGAGAGGGGCACCTTTGGAAACTGTGAAAATATTATTTTATTATAAACTTATTTTTGGTTTAAAAAGGACAAAAAATCATTAAAGTTGAATATAAGATGACTCATGGTCTAAATTAAATCATCCAATCATAATTGGACATGTTTTGTATAATATTTTAATCATTATAATCTTATTTATTTAAATCATTTATTAATGAGGTAAATACTGCATCATTATTGTGTCATAAATAATTTAATTTATTTGATGTATAATTTTTTTTTAAAAAACATCACCATGTATTAAATCTCTTTATCTTTACAATTAATATTTATAGTCGAAAAGATAATTTATATAACCCCTTATAAAAATTAATTACTAAAATATTTTTGTTAATGTCAATTTTGTCTTTACATTAAATTAATTAATCCAAATTGTCATTATCACTACCAAGTGGCTCAATGGGGTCCCAAAATCTTCCCAAGAAAGACCATGGTAGGACACTACTCATAAAATAAGGTTAGGACAAGTGTTAAGGTAATATTGAATTATTATAATATTATTTTAACCGTGAATTACCCTATTAACATTTAACTGCAGTAAATAAAAGTCAAAAGTTACTATTCACCAAAAATTATTTTCATCTTATTGAACCAAATTTTACATCTTGATAACAATAATGTATGTAGGATTTTTGAAATTCAATTCACAGAAGTGGTAAAATTTCATTTAAATGAAAGAGTCAGTTTTTTAACTACCACTAAGTGGTTTCACTATTCATCAAAAATTGAAGTTTTTCAGGAAAATACCAAAAAAACATCCTAAGCTATATTTGATATTCTGAATTCAAAAATTATGTCTATTTTTTCAAATTCAAAATATAGAAGTTGAATTAATTAATTTTAAAATTAATTCCCTTTATCAAAACAAATAGAGTGTTTTTATGAAAACAATAACTATCAAAAGATCGACACTTGTTTATGTCCAAATTCAAAGTGAAATTAATTCCAATCATGAACATTGAATTAAATGGTAAAAATATATTCTAATTACACTTTAAAACCAATTAAAAAGATAATCTAACCCTATAAGTTATTGTGATGAAAAAATTTGTTTTTAATTAAAATATAGCATGTTTTTACTATTCATTAAAATATGAAAGTTATCATAATAATATGAAAAATTTATCCAAATTAAATTTTTATATCCTGATTCTATGGAAGAATTTTATTTTGTCAAATTTAACTTATAAACACGTCAAAAACTATATTTAATGTGGGTGTGTCATCAAAAGGCGGCAAAACTGCATTTTTTGAAAAATACTTATTTTACCCAAAATATTTATTTAGTTCGCATACCATGTTCTAGAAAATGTTTAAGATGAATAATAATGTTATAAAATTAAGAATTTAGTTAATATTATTCATAAGTGCTAGTCCATAATAATATTATAACAATATATCGTTGTTTAGTGAAACCCGGCATTGCGTACTACACACGCTATCGAGGAAGGTCATGATTGTGTGTAATGCAATCCAAGTCAAGGTTGCGTGTAGTGCAAGACTCCTCTATCATTGTGTATAACATAATCCAACCATATTTCATTTATACATTGAATATATATATACTCAATGTTGCATAGAATAACTACTATCAAACGAACTTGAAATTGTGTGTAACATGATCCAAGAATAGTATTGTGTATAATGCAAGCTAATACAATGTTGCATATAGATCAAGATAATCTTGGTGTAGTGTACAACATAAGATATGAAAGAAATTAAAAATAATATATCTCATAAAATCTCAGGTTATTACATTTTACCCCTCTAAAAATGAATTTCTCCCTCGAAATTCTTCGAGGTTATAAATTGTTTACCACTTGAAAGTTTCATTCATAGAAGCCCACATCGTAAAAATGAATACTAAAACTTAATTTTAAAAAGTGAAGTATGAAACACAATGGTTACCCAAATTAACTCATCATTGGGTTTCCACATAGGATAACATAGGTGAAAATATGGATATGGAAGAGAAATATAACCATTAACTTTTGATTAAGAGTGGTAGATGACATGGCTATAAAAAATCCAACAATAAAAAAGCCATAAATTTTTGATGATCTAAGGTACCATCTTATTCATATGATATAATGGCACTAGGACAACATTTTTGGTTTTCAAGATCATTTCCCTAAAGTTGGAGAAATTGGAATTAGAATAAATACATTCTCGATTTTGGTACAATCTCACCGTTGGTCATTACTTGGACAATTTCAACTTCATCTATTAAATAAATGAATTTGAATTTGTCATTCATGAAGTATTAGAAGATCATGTGATATAATTATGGGTCATTCCATCTGTCTCAAACAAAAGGTTAGAAAAAGTTATCAAAAATACATAAGTCCATCTATAGTGAGTTTACTCATATATGGTTCCTAAAATGGACTTATAATTAATATATCATACCACTTAATATAATAAAACTAGTTTCTATTAACCAGGGACTTCCTGTAGTCTAGTGGTAGGTGATAAAGGCTTGTCGCACTTCGGTTGTGGGTTCGATTCCCATAGCCTTGTCTGACGCGATGGGTTGTCTCTCATCCTGTAAGTTGTCCTTGTTCTAAAAGTACATTATTATAACATCCCATCAATAATATCAAAAAAAAATATTCTATACATAATAAATACTAACTTATGTCCAACATAACCCATTCCAATATTTAGGATTATCCAAAATACATATGTCCAATATTATAGTATAAAGAAAATGATTACTTGAAAGGTCACATAACAAGCACGTGAATACCATCATTTATCCCCCATATATCATAAGATATATCTTGTTGGTCACATTCCAAACATGTTTATACCTTAATCATGTATTCTTTTGAAACATGAATTACCATAGAACCTTAGTGAAAACATGAGTGCTGTCAAAAGTTAACACTTTCCACATACCAAAATCCCAAAATTTATATATACTCAAACCATGATTTCACTGTGTCCTTATATCAGTCATGAGCTCATGAATACTATTAAACATATTATTTTCTCCTTATCCCATCATTATGTGCATTTCATCTTCTTTCCAAAAATATTTCAATCACTTTTCATGGTTACTGGTACCAAAAAAATTATTGAAAACCACAATGGACCAATACATATATATTCCAATATACCATAAAAGTAACTCAACAAAATTATTCTGGAATACCAATTTATAAACACTTCAATAAAACCTCTTAAATTATTTAAATGGAATAAGTCCTTCCTTGGTTTAGAAGTAACCTCTTAGGTTAGGGCATTGAGTTGGGTAATTCCCATGTTCTCCACAGATAATACATTGAACTCCATAACAATCTATCACTCTATGACCCTCCTCTCCACACAGATAACATCTTCCCCTCCATTTTATGTATTCATCAAGGTTCTTATTCCCTAGTTTATATATCTCAATATTCCTTTTTCTATGCTCCTCACCATGAAAATATGCATAAAAGTATATCTTCCTCTTATTTGATGAATTAAAAATACCACTAAAGTTCACCTTGTTAATCATATATCGCGATGACTCATTCGGCATAATCACAAAATCTTTCTCTCTAGGAATTACGCAATTTCGTTGCTTATAGTCACCAATTTTTCCATTGGATTCAATGTTGACCCAATTCCTTCTGGTTTCCTCCATTGACTAAAACCAAAAACCACGGTGTAAGAAACTGTTAAAATAACAAGGAACCATATAATAATAAAAAGTCACTTATGGGATGTATAACTTATCACACATTCTTTAATCGATGACACCCTAGGTTCACCCTAGGTTATTCATGATCATAAAAATAATTCTAGGTTTGTAACCTATAGTTATACTAAATGTTCGGTACATCCCTAGACATACCTTAGAAATATCTCTAGGGATCTCACTAAAGTTCTCGCATCCTAGTTTCCAAAGGTTGACTAAAAATTTCCTCTCATACCAACTACAGAGACCCAAAGATTGACGTACATGGACATTACATTACTTTTTCGGAATACTTAATACATAACAAAAACACATACCAAAAGATCGTAATAATTTATTGTCTTTGGAAACTTGGAACATAATCTCCTAATCATGGTGAAAGATCTTCAACATATCCTATAAAGATCTTCCCCTTTTGTTTTGTTACCGAAAACCTTTCTTTATATCCTGGGGAAAAGAAAACCTAAAAAGGGTGAGATCAAATGCTCAATAAGGGTAGGCATGGAGAAAATAAAACAAATCATATACATTTGAGCTTAAAAAAACATGAACATAAGGTTTAAACATCAAAATCTTGAGCAATGACATAAAACATTGCAGTACGTAAGGCATAAGTCATAATGGAACATCAATCATGATAAAATAACTTGGAAATAAAACATGTAATTGTGGAAAAACAGTAATCACATGATATGATTTCCATAGTATCCAAGGCATTGCTTCCAAGACAATCTTAGTGGACAAAGTCCCTTACTGAACCGAGTTCACTCCTCATTCCAATCCTGTATCACTGAACCGGATTAATTTGTCATTCCAGCCATGTCTATCTCATGAGATATAAATCTTTACCCAATGAATTGGAGGGAGATATAGGCCCTACCCATCTCATAATGAAATCATTCTTACTTGTGCCACAATATAAACATAAATCATTCATCATAACCCAAAGAATAAAAATGGGTTTCATAAACATCATCCCATCATAACATAATCAATATAAAACAAATGGACATCATTTCATCATAAGAAAAGTGAAACCAGGTAAATCATAGATATATTATACTTGATACATACACATATGAAATAATTTCATCTTAGATTGAAAATGGTTTTGATAAAACACTTGAAAAAAATACTTGATGAAAATATTCTTTCTTCCTAAAAATCATTTTATTTTTACAAAATTCCTCAAAATTTTAAAAGAAAATGATTTTATTGAAAATAACCATGAAATCTTGTAGAGTAAACTTCATTAAAATAAGTTGTTATGAAATCATAAAAATCCGTTCATGTCGTATAAGTTAAAAAAACAGTCTCCTCGTACTTTTGTTGGAAAATTCAAAAAGTAACTCATATGGTAAACAAAAGAAATATTCCTTCTATATGATGTGGTAAAAGTAAAAAAAGGGTAAAAATGACTTTAAAAATACATGGAAGAAAATTAAAAATTTTATGAAAACATTTTGAGAACATATGGACATTGATAATAAACTTAACCCCAGTAAATACTTACTAATAAACAATCTCGGATAAGAATGAGATTGGAATAATTATCCCTTACCTTATGTCCAATTTCTTCTGTATTTGTCTGAGACTCTTGTATAGTGTGTTTAAACATATTATTAACTTGTAAAAGAACCATAATAATATTTATGATATCATATATGATTCAATTACGACTTTATATTATATGTCCATTTGTCAATTCCATGTTAAAGCTGTGTTTTGGGTAAAATCGTTTCATTTATCATCCATGTTTTGACTTGTAATTATTAATATGATTACTTAGATAATGATTAATTAATTATAGAATATAACACATGATTTATATATAATATATATTTATAATATACATATATATAACAGATTGATAAATGGAATGAAATACACCGTTCATGGAGACGGTAGGTCGTACGTACGCATGAACGTTGTTTTTCATTTCCTTATTGAATTGAATGGAATTAAGTAGATGAAATAAATATATATATACATAAATAAAATAGAATTATTAGGTCATATATTTCATGATTACTTATTATATATACTTTATAATCATTCTTGAAGTGTTAACATGGAAAATGAATCTCATCGCATCGTGGAGACGGTAATCCGTACGTACGCACGAGCAATGATATCGTTCCCATATTTATTGAATGGAATTGGAGTGGATGATATAATATCTTAGAATCATTATGATGTTATAATAATCATATATAGTCATTATTTACACCATTATACCCATCCAAGTAAGGTGGTGGTGGAAAAACTGATTACACCACGGTGTGGAGACGGTATTCCGTACATACGCACGCACGATGATTTTGTTTTTCGTAGGATGGATAGAAGGTGAAATAGGTTTTTTTCATATTTATAATAACATATCAGTTTATAATTAATAATTATGTTATTACTTTATAATGAAACAACTAAAGAAGAGGATATAGAGGAAGAAAGAAGCTTGAAAGAGTCTGTAGAAGAGATTACCTCTTCCTTGATGAACCTCCTTTAAACTCCTTCTTAGGGAACTAGAGTTGGTCTTTTGAGAAGACCAGAACCTCTATGATATAACTAGAGAGTTTGAGAAGATGAATTGGTAGGGTTTGGCCAAGCTTCAAGGCTCAAAAGGGTGTTAAGAGAAGAGGGAGGAGGTGGCCTTTTATAAGGGAGGAGAGGGGCACCTTTAGAAAGTGTGAATATATTATTTTATTATAAACTTATCTTCGGTTTCAAAAGGTCAAAAAATAAATAAATTTGAATATAAGATGACTCATGGTAGAAATTAAATCATACAATCATAATTGGACACATTTTTGATAATATTTTAATCATTATAATCTTATTTATTTAAATCATTTATTAATGAGGTAAATACTGCATCATTATTGTGTCATAAAAAATTTAATTTATTTGATGTCTAAAAATTATAAAAAAAAACTACACCATGTAGTAGATTTTTTTATATTTCAAATGAATATTTATAGTAGAAAATATAATTTATATAACCCCTTATAAAAATTAATTACTAAAATATTTTTGTTAATGTCAATTTTGTTTTTACATTAAATTAATTAATCCAAATTGTCATTATCACTACCAAGTGGCTCAATGGGGTCCCAAAATAGACCCAAGGAAGCCCATGGTCCGCCAATACTTATATAATAAGGTTAGGACTATTGTTAAGGTAATTTTTAATTATTATACTATTCTTTTAACCTTGTATTACCCTATTTACCTTTAACCACAGTAAACAAAAGTCAAAATTTACGATTCACCTAAAATTATTTTCATCTTATTGAACCACATTTTAATTCTTGATAACAACCATGTATATAGGATTTTTGAAATTCAATTCATAGAAGTGGTAAAATTTCATTTAAATGAAAGCGTTAATTTTTTAACTACCACTAAGTGGTTTAACTATTCATCAAAAATTGATGTTTTTCAGAAAAATACCAAAAATTCAGCCTAATCTATATTTGATATTCCAAATTCAAAAATGATTTCTATTTTTCCAAATTCAAAACATAGAAGTGGAATTAATTAATTTTAAAATTAATTCCCGTTATCAAAACAAATATCTTGTTTTTAAGAAACAATAACTATTAAAAGATCGACACTTGTTTATGTCCAAATTCAATGTGAAATTAATTACAATGACCAAAATTGTATTAAATGGTAAAAAAATATTCTAATTACACTTTAAAACCAATTGAAAAGATAATATAACCATATAAATTATTGCGATGAAAAAAGATATTTTTAATTAAAATATAGCGTGTTTTTACTATTCATTAAAATATGAAATTTATGAAAATAATATGAAAATTTTATCAAATTAAATTTTTATATCCTGATTATAAGCAAGAATTTTGTTCTGTCAAATTGAACTTATAAACATGTCAAAAACGAGATTTAATGTTTGTTTGCCATCAAAAGGCGGCAAAATTGCATTTTTTGAAAAATACTTATTTTACCCAAAAAATTTATTTAGTTCTCATACCGTGATATAGAAAATGTGTAAGATGAATAATAATGTTATAAAATTCAGAATGTAGTTAATACTATTCATAAAGGCTAGTCCATAATAATATTATAAAAATATATCGTTGTTTAGTGAAACCCGGTATTGCGTACTACAGACGCTCTCGAGGATGGTCAGGATTGCATGTAATGCAAGCCAAGTCAGCGTTGCGTGTAGTGAAAGACTCCTTTGTTATTGAATATAATATAATCCAACCATATTTAATTTATACATTGAATATATATATATACATATACACTCAATGTTTCATAGAATAACTACTATCAAACGAACTTGTAATTGCATGTAACATGACCCAAGAATAGTATTGCTTATACTGCAAGCTAATACAGTGTTGCGTATTGTGGAATATAATCATGGTGTAGTGTAAAACATAATATATGAAAGAAATTAAAAATAGTATATATCACAAAATCTCGGGTTGTTATACTTGGTCTAGTTGAATTGGAATAAAATTCTATTTTTTAACCAATTTATCCAAGTTATAAATTTTCAATTAAACATGAAGAAAAAGTAAATATATATTGGAAGTGGAATGACAATACATTTTACGAATCCTCCAATATTAAATTATGGGTTCCCTCTTTTTTCATTTCTCAAAAGATGTTTTATTTCTCATGTTTAATAAAGAGGGCTTGACCCTAAAACCATTTAAAAATATAAGGGTATATGTTGTTGTAGATTGTGTAGAGTAATGACAATTGTGGTTGAAGATGAACTTACTGATTTATTGAAAAAAATTGTTTATGATATTAAATAAATATACATAGAATCCGTTATTTTACATTTTTATGAAATATAAAGTACTATCATCAATACAAAATCCTCATAACATGAATGCAAACAATGAATGGTGTGATACCAGTTTAACAAAGCTACTTTTTCTATTGAAGTATATGATTCTCTATAATAATGTTCTTTAATTTTTAAAATATAAAGAAGGAAAATTTTTATATTCAATGCTTTTGAGATTTTCAAAAATAAATGTTTCCCTTAATGACTACATATCATTTCAAAAAAGTATAAATATATACATAAATTTTCCCAGTGAAAAAATGAAAATATGATAAAAATAAATAAAATTTTTTAAACATTTTTTGTTACTTTATTTAAATTTGTAAATTTTGATCACTTTATTGTTTTTTATAGAATTGAAGTCAGTTGACTTGGTACACAAATATAATTATTCAGGATGGTAAAATACGATATACAACAAATGATCCTCAATGGAATAAAATTATGAATTATTATCCTGAATTTTGGAATGAGTCATGAAGATTTCACCTTAAATTACCTATGGATATAATTAATTATATTAGCATGAATATTATAACTCACAACATTGATCTTTTTATCTAGGTAAATTATAATTTTCAATTTCAGCTATGTATGAAGGGAAATTATATTATGTTTTCATGGATTTTTGGGATTGGAACAACCCGTTATGATATTGTAATTTATTTTAATCAATTTATTAAAGATTATAAATAGTTTAAAGATACAATTTTTATGATGCATGATACTAATATGAAATAATTAACTTGTATTGGGAGTCATTTAGATTGATATGAAAAATTAATCTTTTATTTATTGAAATTTTTCTGGGTATAAAATTAAAGAAAGGTGATGATTGACATTATATGAATAAGGTATAAACTCACTATGTTTGAAACATAGTAAAAAGACTGTATACATTACACATTGACTATTTACACTTGGATGACATTGATAACTATAATGTATGAATGAATTCGATGGAAACATGGATGATTGGATGCCACCTTCTTCATTAATAGGTGAAGAACTAATTTATAAGGAAAATGATGTTTTCTATGTACATTTTATATGTTTATCCAAAAATATAATGACATCAGGTAAACATACATGGATATTGCATCATTTTAGATAAATATTCAGCACATTACAAAAGTACATGCCTGATGACTATAATAGTTTAGGGTATTTGGAAATTGGGAATGCATTATTCTAATTTGGTGAATGATCTTCATCATATACCACAAATATCTTCACCTTTTTTCACTCACCCTTAAAACATTTATTCATAACCTAGGGAAAGGAAACATAATAATAGGTGAACTCAGATTCTCAGTATGTGTAAATAATGAGATATGTAACCATAACATGAGCATAAGGGAACAATAACAATAAAATAACAATTGAAAATCACACCCAACATATCAAAGATCATATACATGAGTCATGTTATAAATTTTTCATTTCATTAGAAATGAATTATAAGGTAATAAAGACCATAATCCCTAAGAGAATAACAGAGGAATACAGCATAGAATTTATGGAAGACACGCAAGAATATAAATATGTTTTTTATAATAGTCGACGATTAGTTATAAGGCCATATTAGTAGTATGGGTTTACTCCCCATAGAATCTTGGTTGTCGTGGTTCACTCACATGACCATATTAGTAGTCAAGGTTCAACACCATGACTATCTTACCAGACAAAGTCCTTTTCTAAACCAAGTTCACTCTACATTCCAGCCATGTATATCTCATGAGATATAAATCTTTACCCAATGAATTGGAGTTATATATTGGTCCAAACCATCTCTTAATGAAATCAGATATACATGTTTCAATAGATCATACAAAGCAATATCATAACCCATGAAATGAAATTGATATTATAAACATGTCAACATATCATAACCTGTGTAAAATAGATTGGTTTCATAACCCTTACATGAATATATTACCTATGAAAATATGAAGGTTTCTTAAGAATATGACCCATGAAAGAGAAATGGGTTTCATAAATATATAACCCGTGAAATATAAAAGGGTATCATAAACATATAACCCATGGAAGAGAAATAGGTTTTATAATCAAAAAACCCACGAAAGAGAATTTTTTTTATAAACATCATTCCCAAAAAAATAAAATACTTAGAGAAATAGTATCAATGGAACCCATGGATCATATTATTTGGAAAACTACAACAGGGTATCATTGTAGTATTTTTGGGTTGATTGTGTTTGTTGACAAAGTGGGTTTCTATGGTAAGTTGTAGATTCAAGAGAGATTATTGAAACACTATGTCAAAAAAGATCCAAGATGAAGGAATGGATGCCAACAAAGTGGTATAAAAAATTACATACAAAAGGTGATGTTGTTTCACAGTGTTTTCCAAATTTTCTAGGTCCAAAATTTGGAGTACGGATTTCATAAAGAAAAGTAGATTTTTTAAGGCCATATTAAAATATTGTAAATCCATAAATTTTGTGAAGATGGGATTCATGATTTCTATTTTGCGAAGGATCAAATAATGTTGATGGAAATATCTATGATTATAAAAATCATTGTAAAAGATGGATTTCCTTGAAGTCCTAGTAAAAATTTGGAAAATTCATGATTTTCATGAAGACCGGGTTTTCACAAAGGGAGATTCATGAAAGAATAAATGTTTGTGAAGAATATCTCTACGATTACAAGTTTCACAGTGAATTATGGGTTTTTATTAATACCATATAAAATCCATATGAAAATATGGCAAAGGCATGAATTTCATGAAGAATGAAGTTCATGAATAATGGTTTGCGAAGGCGTGAAAGTTTCTGATGGTGATCTCTATAGTTGTGAAAAGTATTTTCAAACACTGTAAAGGTATTTTAGGGAACACTCAATAATTAAGATGAGAATCTTGATTGATAAATTTTTATGGAGCTTTTAGATATAGGGAGCACCATGAACGAAATTTGGGAGCTTCACGAAATGGTGATGATGTGGCTGGATGGTCTTGTAATGGATGGAAACACCTATAAAGAGGCCTCTATTCCCTTCAGAAAAGGGAGTGATAATTAAAAAATATCAAGGCTATAGGTTCATGAATTAGGTTCACAAAGTAGGTTCACAAAGGTGATTTATGAAGGTGGTATGTGATGAAGTTCACAAAGGATTTAAAATCCAACCAAATGTTTTGTGCTTTTTGAAATAGGTTTTCTTTGTGAAGGGTAAGTGATCTTCAAAAAAAGGAAATAGTTTCATGAAGGATATAAAATCAAAATAAATGTTTTGAGATTCATGAATGTAAATGAGTTTTGTGAAGGCTACCTAATATTTGGAAAAATATCCACAAAAGAGCTTCATAAAAGATGTATTTTCGTAAAGGCAGTGTGTATCGTGACAAGTATTTGAAAGGGGTTTCTCAGTAAATCTATTGTAAAGTGATATTCACTAGTGGATGAAAGTTTTACTTCAATAGATCATATATATATAGTAGAGGATGCATTAATTTGAGATAATTAAGGGACCTGTAAGTCTATAAACTATGAGTGTATCCTTTCTAAGAGTAGTGAGCGAAGGGAGAGGAAGATGGTGATCCTTCACACTAGAAGTGAGACAGATGAATTGACATAGGGAGTGACCCTTGGGAATACAGTGAGTAGACACTAGACCTTATAATGGTAGTGATCCTAGGAATATATGAGATCTATCCCGAATTATCATTATTAGTAGTGACCCTTAGTGAATTTGTTACAATTGTCACATCACCATTGTAGACACCATGGATGTAACCTAGTGAGGGTGAACCAAATAAAAATCATTATGTCCTTGTACTTTCTTTCCAAAATTACATTCCAAGAATCATCATTAGTTAAATATGGAAAGAATAAGATAAAAATTAATAATTAAATGAAAACACAGTTACCATTATAATATTGAGGTCAATATCCCATGGTGTAGAAATAATTTAGAAATAGAATATCCATATCTTGATTAACCCCTCTCTCAAGATATCAAGGCAGGTTTTGGACCTAAAAATTGGTATTATAGGTGTTTTATTTTATCATATTTATTTTCTCAACTAGGTTTAGTCGATTTTTGAATTTCAAGTTTCAGTTTTCTCTTGTCTCAGTGTTCCATAGACAAGGAAAAAACATCAAAGAAGAAGCATAATTCTTGTGGTATTTCTCAGATAGAAATTGTCTATGGAAATAGTGTGATTCAGTTGAAGGAATCAATAAGTGAATAGAATAATGATTTAGATAAATCATACAGTTAAAATACTTACTAATTCAATTATGTATATAGAATAAGAGAATAACATGATATTCCAAGTGATGTTGGAACTAGTGATGATGAAAAAATTCCAGAAGATATGAAGTGGAATATGTCCACAAATCAAAGAAATTAGATCATAAATTTGTTGAATAAATTAGATCTAAATTTATTTGGATCCAAGTACTGGATATCGAGGTCAAAAAGATAAGAGGTTCCAATCAAAAGCTTATCGATGTGGATACATATATAAGGGAGAAGAATGGTTCCAAATCTGAAGAACTATAAAAGATTTATACAAAGAGAGGAAAACACAATGTTGGTGACAAGGAAAAGAATCAAATGTCAGATGAAATTAAAAATATAAAATCTATAAATGATGATGTTTTTTCACAACTGTATAAACTAGTTCAGAAGAACCAAAGGCTACAATAAGAGAATGCATGTTGTTCTGATTCTAATGGTCAAGAAAAATTTAAAATAAACGAGAAAAGTTACATGGTGGATAATATCACATGTGAATTAGAAGATGAAATAAGTAGAGGGATAAGTCTGAAGAGAGAACATAATGCTCAAATTGAATCAAGGGATATAAATATTCAATAATTGATGAAATATCTATAATCAGTGAAGAATGAAGTGGAGAAATATGATGCCAAATGCAATCCCATATTGGAGGATTCTCTGTACTTACTATTTTATTACCGTGTTGGAAGTTATAATTAAATGAAATGAAAATATGTTACATCGGAGGGGAATCATGAAAATAATGTTTCATCCCAAAGGCCATCTTGTTTGGAAAAAACTATTATTATATATGATGAAACCTCTCCCATGGATAAAGGGAAAAGATCTATGAATAGTTCCAAAAATATAAAACTTCCAGTATGTGATAAAGACAGACCTAAAAGGGTTTTACCGGAATTAATGAAATCCAGTGATATTTCTGTGGGATGCATGGTCATACGTTATATTTGTGTTTAGAGAATTTATAATATATTTCATGATTTGAAGGAAAAAATATTTATAAATTTTAGAATAAGAAGAAGAATCATGAAAACTGTGAAAGGAATGCCTCTCAGAAGAAAGCATCCATCAGATGCTATTATTACAGAAGATAAGGACATAATATGAGTTTGTGACAAGTAGCCATAAAGATCGATGTTAGAGGAAAAACTCAAGTTGTATCAATATCTCATCAAAGAAATAATAACATGAGGTATGTTTTAAATGGGAGATGTTTTATATGTTTTGATTATGGTTATTCGATAAGATATTGTAGTAGGAAGAAAACCTGGAAAAAAAGTGTGGAGCTACTCCAGTTGTGAGTAAGAAGAATATATAGTCAGTGAAGAACCCACCAGCAACAAGAAATAGTATATAGATAAAAATAACTAATAAAAGGAAAATGAATGAATATTGTCTCCATAATCTCACATGGTTTTTAAGGTAGGAAGTTAAATAAGGGAAAAAATACCTCTAATATAGGAATAAAGAAAGATAATATGTCTAGTGGAGAGATTCTAGCTTAGAGAAAGAATCATGAGAAGTGGAATTCAAGTGGAACCTCAAAGAATGAAATTTTTACTATTGGGTATAAACCCCAAATTGTGAAGATAGACAAACACAAAAAACCGAAATATCAAAATAATAATCAGAATGTGGGTAATGAATGTTTAGTCATATGGCTAGAAGAGTTGAGGTTGGATGGTATGTTCGAACAACAACATAAAGAGTACAATTTATTGCAAGAAATCAACAATGTTTGATCTAATATGATAGACCACAATCCTCTTCTTGATGATTCTATAGAGACCCCTGTACCTTTGTGTTTTAATGATATTAACTGATGTTCAAGAGTTTTATATTTTTTGGGAGATCCAATCCAAGGAGAAGTTGCATCAAAAGATGAAAAGTAGTGAAGAGATGTTCTCTAGAATGTTAACAAATTCAAATTAGTTACTAGATTTGAAGAAGAAATTAGGAAATTTAGTGCAATGAATAATGATTGTTTTATTAAATTTATATCTAGTTTTCTACACCAAGTTCCAACACTGTAGGATTAGATTTTTTTGTTGATGGATCATTTCTAATCTTTATATGTGATGAAATGATGCAAGAGATGAATAATTTTTGTCAGGTCTAAATAGTGGGACTAACAACTAGAAGAGTTTTATATAATATGTGGAGAATTCTATCTCCAAATTAGATGCAAAATCTCAATGATATAAAAAGGGTGAATGTTTATGTTCTAGAAGTTAGATTGAAGGATAAGTCGAAACATTCATTACTTTCATGATTACCTATTCTATTATAAAAATATGGTATCATCTAACTATTTTTAGGATTCTAAGAAGCAGTGAGAGAGAATGAACAATGTTTCAACAAGATTCTGAGGAAATTTGTTCAAATAAATGATTTCAATATAAAATGACACAGTCACAATTTTTTGATAAAATTGATAAAGTGGTGGTTTCAATTCAAGCAGTATACATTAAGAAACCGGGTGGCTCTATAATTTTTGAAGATAAGAACAAAGTGTGTTAGTTGAACAGTATGATACATGGTCTAAAGCAAAGTGTGACAAAGGAAAAAAATGGAAAATTCCTTCCTTAGTCAAAATATGCAAAAGTGGTTTTGAGAATATTTTTAATAGATAATTCCAAGGAGATGAAGACTCCAGTGGCTACTCAGATAAAACTATCTTAGGATGATGAAGGAAAAGCGACCAATGTCACAAAATATATGTAGATCATTGGAATTCAGTTGTACTTAATAGTGACACAACTAGATATTGTTTTTTCCATGGGTCAAGTAGTATGGTATTAATGTATTTACAAGGAAAGACACATGATTTTTAACACCGTGAAATTTTATGAGAAATATTATTTTTAATTTCATTGATGTCTTGTGTTGTACGCTACACTAAGATTATCTTGCACAATACGCAACACCGTACTATCTTGTAGTATATTCAAACACTATTCTTGTCTTTTGTTGCACGCAAGAGCGACCTTTCTCGATAGCCTGTGTTGTACGCAATACTGAGTTTCACTAAACAACAATATATTGTTATAATATTATTATGAACTAGCCATTATGAATAGTAGTAACTACATTTTGAATTTTATGACATTATAATTCATCTTACACATATTATAGAAATTGGTATGAGAACAAAATAAAAATTTTAGGTAAAATAAGTATTTTTCAAAATATACAGTTTAACCGCCTTTTGATGGCGCACCCACTTTAAATCTAGTTTTTGACATGTTTATAAGTTCAATTTGACAAATAAAACTACTTCCTTGGAATCATGATATAAAAATTTACTTTGGATAAATTTTTGAGATTATTCTGATAACCTTCATATTTTGATGAATAGTAAAAATACGCTAAATTTTAATTAAAAACAAATTTTTTCATCTAGATAATTTATATGGTTAAATTATAATATTTAATGGTTTTAAATTATAAATTGAATATATTTTTAGCATTTAAAATAATGTAAGTCATTATCATTAATTTTACATTGAATTCATAGGTAAAAACATTTCAATCTTTTGAAACGTTTTAACTTTTAAAACCCATTTTCTCAATAGAGGGATTAATTTTAAATTAATTACAGCAACTTCTGTGTTTTGAATTTTGAAAAATGGATTCCATATTATTATTCAGGGGTTCAAAATTTTGTTAATAGGTTACTTTTATTTTTTTGATATTATGAATAGTAACTATGGTAATTTTTATTTACTACAGTTAAAGGTAAATATGGTAATTAAGGGTAAAAATAAGATTATAAAATTACCTTAACACCTGCCAAAATTATATTGGATGAATAAGTATATTCATATCACCTAAGGGTCGTAATAGATTCATTTCATGCACTTTTGACCAGGAAAATCATATAATTATTATTAAAAGCAAAGAAAGTGACAACATGCCACTCTCTTATATCTTATAAGTATAATAATTTTAATTTAGTGGTAGATTTAATACAACTTCGAACAGTAATAGTATCCAGAAATATAATAAATGTATATACATCATTATAATTTATTTATAATTTTTAGGTATTAAATAACTATCATTAATGATGACACAATAGTGATATAGAAATTATTTTATTGATTGAAATATAAAATAAATGGTTTAAAAAATATTAAAATAAATACTATATGAACTAATTAATGTTCTCCAAAAAATTTCTAGATGAATATGACATTTTGGGATTCTATTAAAAATTTTGGTTCAAATATATCCTCTGTGTGGAATTTATTTAAATTCAAATAATTGAATAGTGTCATAATTGACACTATTGTGGTTTTATAAAAATAACATATTATGAAATTGTTTAAAAATCAAAAATTTATTTAAAAATTATAAATTAAAATTTATATGGTCGAAAATGTAATAAAGTATCAATTATGGACAATTCACAATACAAAAGTAATTATTTATAACAATTTAAAATTTATAATATTATTACCCCAAAAAAATTAAATATATTAACTAAGTATAAATCAAGTTTATAAGGTTTAAAATAATTTTTAAACATGTCTAAATTTTATTGGTTGATGACATTAAAACCCTATCTCATCTAATATTCGGATTTGATTCATTTTGGAAGTTTTTAAGGGGGGTTTGAATTTATATTAAATTAATATTTTTTATGTTTCCAAAGGTGCCCCACTCTTCCCTTATAAAAGGGCACATCATCCCTCTCCTCTTCACAAAAATTTGATCCTTCAATCTCTTCCAACCTCTACCCATTTCACTTCTCCACTTCCATAGAAACCTATTAGAGGTCCTGGTCTTCTCCAAAGACAAAATTTAGTACCTTAAGAGGAGGTTAAGAGAAGTTGCGTCGAAGAAGAGGAGTTTCGGACACGTACAGAAGAAATTGGACCTAAGGTAAGGGATAATTTTGCAATCTCATTTTTATCCGAGATTTCTTAGACGTAAGTATTTGCTAGTGTTATATTTTTCATCCATGCCCATAATTTTTTTTCATAAAGTGTTTAATATACTTACATGTATGTTTAAAGTCATGTTTACCCCTATTGACTTTTACTTTGTGTTATGGAAGGAATCATTCTTTTGTTTACCATATGTGGTACTTTTTGACTTTTCTGTTAAAAGTACAAGGACAATGTTTTTTTATCTTATATGGCATGAACAGATTTTTAAGGTTTTATAACACCTAATTTTCATGAATATTACTTTACAAGATTTCATGATTATTTTCAACAAAATCCTTTTCTTTTAAAATTGAATGGCATTTTGTGAAAAGAAAATGAATTTGAAGAAGAAAGGATATTTTCCTCAAGAATTCATTTCAAGTGTTTTGTCAAAAATATTTTCTATCTAGGATGACATTATTTAGTATGATTATGGTTCAAGTATATTGTTTCTATTATTTACATGGTTTGATTCTTCTTATAATTAAATGATATCGATTTGTTTTATATTTATTAAGTTAAGATGGGAGGATATTTATGAAACACATTCTATTCTTTGGGTTATGATGAATGATTTATGTTTATTTTGTGGCACAAGTAAAAATTATTTCATTATGATATAGGTGGGACCTATATGTCCCTCAAATACATTGGGTAAAGATTTATATCTCAGGAGATATACATGGCTGTAATGGCAAGTAAATCTGGTACAGTACTACAGGGCTGGAACAGCAGGTAAAACTGATTTAGTAAGGGACTTTGTCCACTATGATGGTCTTGGAAGAAATGCCTTGGCTACTATGGAAATTATAACATGTGCTCAATGTATGCCATAGTTACATGTTTTATTCCCATGCTATTTTATCAAGATTTATGTACCATTATGATTTATGCCTTACATACTACCATGTTTAATGTTATTGCTCAAGATTTTGATGTTTAAACTTTATGTTCATGTTTTTAAGTTCAAATGTATATGGGTTGTTTTATTTTCTCCATGATTACCCTTACTGATCATTTGAGATCACCCTTTTTATGTTTCCTTTTCCCCCAAGATATAAAGGAACATTTTAGGTAGGAAAAAAAAGATCTTTATGGGAGATGTTGAAGATCTTTCACTATGATTAGAAGATTTTGTTTTGAGTTTCCAAAGACACTAAACTAACAGGGTCATTGGGAATTTGTTTTGTAATGTATTAATTATTCTGCAAAAGTAATGTAAGGTCTATGTACGTCAAGCTTTGGGTCTCTACAGTTGGTATCAGAGGAAAGGTTTAGTCAACCATTGGAAACTAGGATGCGAAAACATTAGCAAGATCCATAGGGATATTTCTAAGGTATGTCTAGGGATGTTCATAAGGTTAAGTATAAGTATAGGTTATAGTCCTAGAATTATGGTAACGATCTTAGAATTAAACCTAAGATGTTATATATTGAAGGTAATCCCCCTTTATTGTGTTGTTTTCCTAGCATGATTTTTGCCTCTCACGTTGTTCTTTTTGGGTTTTAGACATTGGCTGGAGCCTGAAGGAAATATGATGATCAATGTAATGGACAATGTAATGATTTTCCTCTTGAACAAACAAATTTGATGGGAGATGGAGTGAAAAATATTATTGTTATACTTACACAATCTACGAATCTTTCTGGACTTCCAAATGAGTAGAGAAAGGAACAATATTATATTGAGTCCTTCAAGAGTCAACATCCAGCTTCTTTCAGTGGGTCTTCTGATCTACTTGTTGCTGAAAAATGAATCAGTACCTTTGAAAAGATATTTTCCATAATTCATTGTACAGATCATGAAAAATTCATTTTGTTTGTTTACCAGTTAGAAGGTAAAGCAGACCATTGGTGGACTCTAATTAAGAATACAAGGCCTCAATATGAAATTGAATTCGTGGAATGGGATGAGTTCAAGAACTTGTTTTTAAATAAGTACTTCCATTTTATTCTTAACACAAAGATGGAAAAGGAGTTCCTTGAGCTTAAGCAAAAGGATGATGAATCTGTTGGTATATATCAAGCAAATTTTACAAGTCTTGCAAGGTATGCATCTGGCTTTATCATCTAACCTGAATGTAAAGTTGATCGATACTTCAGTGTCTTAAAACCAAGTCTCCGAAGGGAATTAGCTATAAGAGACTTCAGTATATATGAAGAAATTGTGCATTGTGCTATCAAGGTAGAACTAGAAGTTGGTGTTACATATCTATATCATGGTTTTAACAAGAAAAGAAAGATGGAGTCCAAGGAAAACCCTCAGAACAATTGTGAAAAGAAGATGAATGTTTCTTTATGCTCTTAGTGTGGAAAGAAGTATCGTGGAGATTGTCTAAAAGGTACTAGAAAATGTTTCAAGTGTGGAAAAGAAGGACATCAAGCAGCTGAGTGCCGAATTAATGGGAAAAAGGTTTCTAATGATGTGAATAGAGAAAATACTAGAGAGAACGCTCCACCAATACTTCAATGCTAGAAGTGCAAGGAAATGAGACATTATTCTAACCAATGCCCTAATCCAAGGGTTAATGATGATCGACATCAACAACCACTGAAGGCAAAGGAAAAAGGGAAGTGACATGAGATCACTATTGGCGGTATTGAGTATGAAAATGATGTGGTGGAATGATTATGTGTTTATGTAACGGGATTCCAAAATAATGTTGTGGAATCTCATTTATAGTATTGTGGAATATTGGAATATCAATGTATTTGTTTATTGTGGTTTTCAATAATTATATGGTACCGGTAACCATGAAAAGGGATTGAAATATTTTTGGAAAGCAGATGATATGTGCATAATGAAGGTATAAGAATAAAATGATATGTTTGATAGTATTAATGAGATCATGACTAATATAAGGACAAAGTGATATCTTGGTTTGAGTATATAGAAATTTTGGGATTTTGGTATATGGAAAGAGTTAACTTTTGACAGCATTCATGTTTTCACTAAGGCTCAATGGGTATTCATTTTTCAATAGAATACATGATTAAGGTATTCACATGTTTGTAATGTGACCAACAAGATATATCGTATGATAGATTATGGTATTCACATGCTCGGTAGATGAAATATTTAGTAATCATTTACATTACAATATGAGATTGGATAGAAGTATTTTGGATAAGTATAAATATTGGAATGGATTATGTTGGACATTAGATATTATTGTTTAAGGCTGGAAATTCTTTCTATATTATTTCTGTAATGTTATAATAGTGTAGTTCTAGAAAAAGGACAACCTATAGGACGGACAACAACCCGTCACGTTGGAAAAGGTTGCAAGAATCGAACCCACAACCGAAGTGTGACATGCCTTTATCTCCTACCACTGGCCTACAGAAAGTCCCTCGTTAGTAGAAAATAGTTTTATTTTATTAACCAGGATGATAGAAGAAGTATAAGTCAATTTTTGGAACCATATACGATTAATCTCTCCATCGATGGACTTATGTATATAACTTTTTCTAACCTTATGTTTGAGACAGATGGAATGACCTATCATTTTATCGCATGTTGTGCTAACACTTCACATAAGACATATTAAACTTCATTTCTGTAAGAGATGAAGTGGAAATTGTTCAAGGCACAAACAACAGTGAGATTGCACCAAAATAAAGTAAGTATTTCTTTTAATTCATAAATTCTTCAACATTAGGGAAATGATCTTGAAAACCAAAAATGTGGTCTTAGTGCCCTTATATCTGATAAATCAGATCGTACCATAGATCATCACAAATTTATGGCTTTGTGATTGTTGTCTTTTTCATAGCCATATTCTCTACCACTCTCCATCAGAACTTGACAGTTAGATTTCTCTTCCATATCCATATTTTAACATATGTTCTCATGTGTAGAAACCCAGTGATGAGTTAATTTTTGTAACCGTTACGTTTCATACTTTATTTTTTAAAATTAAGTTTTCATATTCCTTTTTATGATGTGGGTTTCTATGAAAGAAACTTTCAAGCAGTAAACCATTTATAACCACGATGAATTTCGAGGGAGAAATTTATTTTAAGGGGGGTAGAATGTAACACCCCAAAATTTTATGAGATAGATTAATTTTAATTTTTTTGATGTATTTTGTTGTACGCTACACCAAGATTATCTTTCACTATACACAACGCTGGACTATCTTTTAGTATAGGCAAATATTATTCTTGGCTTGTGTTGCACGCAAGAGCAACCTTCCTCGATAGCGTGTGTTGTACACAATACAGAGTTTCACTAACCAACAATATATTGTTATAATATTATTTTTAACTAGCCTTTATGAATATTAGTAACTAAATTTTGAATTTTATGACATTATAATTCATCTTACACATATTATAGAAATAGTTATGAGAACAAAATATATTTTTCAGGTAAAATAAGTATTTTTCAAAAAATACAGTTTTACAGCCTTTTGATGGAATACCCACATTAAATCTAGTTTTTGACATGTTTATAAGTTATATTTGAAAAGTAAAAATTCTTCCTTTGAATCAGTATATAAAAATTTACTTTGGATAAATTTTTGAGATTATTCTAATAACCTTCATATTTTGATGAATAGTAAAAACACGCTAAATTTTAATTAAAAACAACTTTTTTCATCGAGATAATTTATATGGTTAAATTATAATATTGAATGGTTTAAAATTATAAATATAATATATTCTTACCATTTAATACAATAAAAGTCATTATAATTAATTTTACAATGAATTCATAGGTAAAAACATTTCAATCTTTTGCAACGTTTTAACTTTTAAAACCCATTTTCTCAACAGCAGGATTAATTTTAAATTAACTACTGCAACTTCTGTGTTTTGAATTTTAAAAAATGGATTCCATGTTTGGATTTAGTAGGTCCAAATTATGTTAATAGGTTGATTTTATTTTTTTGAAATTATGAACAGTAACTACTGTAATTTTTATTTATTGCAGTTAAAGGTAAATCAAGTAATTAAGGGTAAAAATAAGATTATAAAATTACCCTAACACCTGCCAAAATTCTATTGGATGAATAAAAGTCGACCCATACCACATAAGGGTCCGAATAGATTCATTTCATGAACTTTTTACTACGAAAATTATATAATTATTATTGAAACCAAAGAAAGTGACAACATGTAACTCTCTTATATCTTATAAGTATAATAATTTTAATTTAGTGATAAATTTCATAAAACTTATAACATGAATAGTCTCCATGAATCTAATAAAATTATATACATCATTAGAATTTATTTATAATTTTTATGGATTAAATTATTATCATTAATGATGACACAATAGTGATATAGAAATTATTTCATTGATTGAAATATCAAATAAATGGTTTTAAAAATATTAAAATAAATATTATATGAACTAATTAATGTTCTCAAAAAAAATTATATACGAATATGACATATTAGTATTATATTAAAAATTTTGGTTTGAATATATCCTCTGTGTGGAATTTATTTAAATTCAAATAAATGAATAGTGTCAAAATTGACACTATTGTTGTTTTATAAAAATAACATATTGTAATATTGTTTAAAAATCACAAAAATATTTAAAAATTATAAATTAAAATTTATATGGTCTAAAATGTCATCAAGTATAAAATTATGGACAATTCACAACACAAAAGTAATTATTTATATCAATTTAAAATTTAGAATATTGTTACCGCAAAAAAATTAAATAGATTAAATAAGGATAAATCAAGTTGATACGGTTTAAAATAAATTTCCAACATGTCTAAATTTTATTGGATGATGATATTACAACCCTATATCATCAAATATTTGGATTTGAGTCATTTTGGAAGTTTTTAAGTGGGGTTTGAATTTATATTAAATTAATATTTTTGATGTTTCCAAAGGTGCTCATCTCCTCCCTTATAAAAGGGCACCTCCTCCCTCTCCTCTTCACAAATATTTGAGCCTTCAAGCTCGGCCAACCCCTACCCATTTCACTTCTCCACTTACATAGAAACCTACTATAGGTACTGGTATTCTTCAAAGACCATCTTTAGTTCCCTAATAGGAGGTTAAGAGAAGGCGCGTAGAAGAAGAGGAGTTTCAGACACGTACGGAAGAAATTGGACCTAAGGTAAGGGATAATTTTGCAATCTCATTTTTATCTGACATTTCTTATACATAAGTCTTTAATAGGGTTATATTTTTTATACATGTTCATAAAAATGTTTTTCATAAAGTGTTTAATATACTTATATGTATTTTTAATGTCATGTTTACCCCTCTTGACTTTCACTTTGTGTTATGAAAGGAATCTTTCTTTTGTTTACCATACGTGGTACTTTTTGAATTTTCTGTTAAAAGTACGAGGAGAATGTTTTTTTAACTTATACGGCATGAATGGATTTTTATGGTTTCATAACACCTAATTTTCATGAATATTCATCTAAAAGATTTCAGGATTATTTTCAACAAAATCTTTTTCTTTTAAAATTTAATGGCATTTTGTGAAAAGAAAATGATTTTGAAGAAGAAAGGATATTTTCCTCAAGATTTCATTTCAAGTGTTTTATGAAAAATATTTTCCATCTAAAATGAAATTATTTAGTATGATTATTTTTCAAGTATAATGTCTCTATTATTTACATGGTTTGATTCTTCTTATGATGAAATGATATCTATTTGTTTTATATAAATTACGTTAAGATAGGATGATGTTTATGAAACCCATTTTATTCTTTTGGTTATGATGAATGATTTATGTGTATTTTGTGAAACAAGAAAGAATGATTTCATTATGAGATGGGTGGGACCTATATATCCCTCCAATGCATTGGGTAAAGATTTTTATGTCATGAGATAGACATGGTTGTAATGACAAGTAAATCTGGTACAGTACTATAGGGCTGGAACGACAGGAAAACCTGATTCAGTAATGGAATTTGTCCACTATGATGGTCTTGGCAGAAATTTTGTGGCTACTATGTAAATCATAACATGGGATTAATGGATGCCACAATTACATGTTTTTCCCCATGATATTTTATCAAGATTGATGTACCACTATGATCTATGCCTTACGTACTACCATGTTTAATGTTTTTGCTCAAGATTTTGATGTTTAAACATTATGTTCATGTTTTAAAGTTCAAATGTATATGGGTTGTTTTATTTCCTCCATTTTTACCTTTACTGAGTATTTGAGCTCACCCTTTTTTTGTTTTCTTTTTCCCCAGGATATAAAAGAATGTTTTTGGTAGGAAAAAAAAGAAGATCTTTATGGGAGATGTTGAAGATCATTCACCATGATTAGAAGATTATGTTCCATGTTTCCAAAGACACTAAACTAACACGGTCATTGGGAATTTGTTTTGTAATTTATTAAGTATTCTTAAAAAGTAATGTAATGTCTATGTATTTCAAGATTTGGGTCTCTACATGATTGAATTAATAATAATAATACTTTGTTATATCCAAGGCATGATGTATTTCAGTTTGATGTACAATGATAAATGTCTACAGCAATTATTGGGATATATAGATGTAGATTGGGGCTGATTAGCAGATGATAGAAAATAATCATTATGAGGTTACTTATAACTTGGGGGATTGTGTATTTCATGGAAAATAATGAATCAAGATTGCATTTCATTGAGCACTACAGAAAGTGAGTATATTGAAGCCACTCAAGCATGCACACAATTATTGTGGATGACTTAGCATCTTGATGCTATGGGATTTTAAGTGATGTCTCTGTTTAGAATCCATTGCGCTATTTCAAGTGATATAAATGTTAGAAAAAATCCATTCCATCACTCAAGGAAAAAGAACATTGAAATAAAGTATCATTTTATCAAGGAGAAGGTGGATCAATGGATTGTAAAGTTGTAGTATGTTCCCACTGAACTACATGTTGAAAACATTCTGATAAAGGCCTTACCCAAAGAAGAATTTGAGTGGAATCAACTAGATCTGAGAGTTTAGTCAACTCCATGAACTTAAAAAAGTGTGGTTGTGGGACCAACCCCTCTCCTCGAGGTATGGTGTGTTTTTACCTTATTAATTGATGTGTATTTTTACCCTGTTGCAGACCACAAAGGAGTGACCTTTGGTTTAGTTGACAAAGGAGGATTAATTGTGCTATTAAAAGAGAGAAAATTTATTAGTAAATACATAGGGAGAAGCTATGATTGGTGTAGTAGTGAGATTGTGGGATCAATGACATAGAGGTAATATTTAAATCTAACAATGTTAGAAGTGTTTGATAGAAGAATATATATCATGATAGATGAGGTTCATGATGAAAGTAGAAGAGAGAGCAGTGTGATAAGGGGAGTTGTGACATATGGGGAGTATTTAAATTTAATGATGTTAGAAGTGATCAAGCAATGATTATATATAACAAAAACTAAGGTTCGTGATGATATCATAAGAGAAGTTTTAGAATGAAGTGACTGATTGATGAACTTTGCATTATACTCTTGTTTCTCTTGTTGAGAATTGATCATGTGGGATTAGAGTATGTGTTGAGTAAATATTTGATCACTATCTAAATTGCATAAAGATAATGGTGGTAGAATATGGATGAATCCGCAACAAAGTATCATTTTATGGAAGAGTTTTCAACAAAACCAAAGGGGTATATTTTTGGTAAAAATCCAACAATTCATCATTGTAGTACTTTTGGGTTGATTGTGTTTGTTGTCAATGAAGGTTTCCAAGGTAAGTAGTGGAGCACAGAGAGATTGTTGACATGGTATGTTAAAAAAGTTCCAAGATGAAGGAATGGATGCCTTGAAAGTGGTATATAAAATTTTATACACAAGGGGATGTCATTTCCCGGTTATTACCAAATTTTTGGGGTCCAAAATTTGGAGTTTGGATTTCATCATGAAAAGTAGATTTTCTTGATGTCCATATTAAAATATAGTATATGCATGAATTTTTGGAAGATGGTATTCGTGAGTTCTATTTGGTGAAGGATCAAATAATGTTTATGGTGATATCCATGATTATTACAATCATTGAGAAAGATGGATTTCCTTGAATACCTAATAAAAATAAGGAAAAGGCACAAATTTTTCAAGGAATGAATTTTCACGAAGTGTGATTTGTGATGGTGAGAATGTTTGTGATGGATATCTCTATGATTAAAACTTGCATCATGAATGATGGTTTTTCTTGAAGACCACATGAAGGACATATGAAAATATGGTAAAGGCATGAATTTTATGAAGAATGGAGTTTGTGAAGGATGGTTCACGAAGGTACAAAGCTTTCTGATAGTGATATTCATGGTTATAAATAGGCTCTGTGAACACTATGAAGGTTTTTGATAGAACACTCCATTATTACAATGAGCATCACGAATGGGAGATTTTCATGGAGCTTTGTGAAACATGGTGCACTGCAAAGGAAATTCAAGAGCTTTGTGAGATGGAGAGGATATAGCCAAAACATTCTAGAATCGATGGAAACACCTATAAATAAGCTTATTTCCCCTTTAGAAAAGGGAGTTAGACTTAAAAAAATATTAAGGATCTGGTTTCGGGAAGGAGGCTCACAAAGACAATTCAAGAAGGTAGTATTTGAAGAAGATCGTGAAGGATTTAAAAGACAACCAAATGTTCTGATCTTTGCTAAATAGGTTTGCTTCGTGAAGGCTAAGTTAGATTAAAAAAATTAAAGAGTATCATGAAGGATATAAAATCCAAAAAAAATTCTCGAGTATTATGAGTGTAAATGAGTTTCTCAATGGTTGTTTGAACTCGTGAAGATTCTTCGTGAAGAGCTCTGCAAAGGAGCTTTGTGAAAGAGGAAGTTTCATGAAGGCAGTGTGCATCATGAAAAGTATTTGAAAGTGGTTTCCTAGTAAATCTATGGAAAAGTGATATTCATTAGTGGATAAAGGTTGGAATTAAATATATCTTCTATATACAGTGTAGGATACATTCATTTGAGATAATGAAGGGACCTACAAGTCCCTAAAATGTGAGTGGATTTCTTCTAAGAGTAGTGAGAAAATGAAGGGGAAAATGGTGATCATTCCCTTCGGTAGTGAGCTAGAGGAAGAGACATAAGGAGTGACTCTTGGAAATACAGTGATAAAATCGTAAACCTTGTAAAGTAAGTGAGCCTAGGTATAGACGATATCTAGTCTGAACTAACATTATTTGTAGTTATCCTTAGTTAATTTGGTACAATCAGCACATCATCATTGTATGCTCCTTGGACGTAGCCCGGTGAGGGTGAACCATGTAAAAAATCACAACGTACTTATACTTGATTTCCTACATTAAATTCAAAGAATAATCAACATATAAAGAAGGAAAAATATAAAATCATCATTAATAGTTATGTGAAAAAAAGTGACCCTTATAATATTGATGTCAAGATCCAGTGCGGCAGGAAGAATTTTGGAATAGAATATCCATACACTGATTCACACCCCCCATCAGGGTATCTAGGAACATTTTGGACCTAACACATATCCCCAATAATTCATAAGTAACACCAATATATGTCATCTTATATGGAAAATAATTTTTTAGAAATATTTTAAAATCATTTTATGAGGAATAGTTCCTTTATTCCTTAAAAATACTTTTTAAAACATAAAACTATTTGAAAACTATTTTATTTGAAAATATTAATGAAAATTTATAAAGGAATATTGATAGCATTTTTAAAATATTTTATTGTGAAAACTTATAAAATATTCTTGAAAGAAAATTGAAAAACTGTTTCTTTGAAAACTTATAAAGGAATCTTAAAAACATTTTGAAAACCATCTTCTTTGAAATCATAAAAAATAATCTTAAAAAAAATTAAAACCATTTTTCATTGAAAACTAATAAAATAAGCTTGAAAACAATTTTAAAACCTTATTACTTGAAAATTTATAAAAGAAACTTGAAAAACTTCTGAAAACCTTTTTATATAAATATATATAAAAGAAGCTTGAAAATATTTTGAAAACCTTTTTCCTTGAAAACTTATAAAAAAATCATCAATAAAATTTGAAATTATTTTAAATAATTTTTAACCATAATTTTTTTGAAAATATTATTCTTTGAAAATATATTTGAAAACATCTAAAGGAAGATCTGAAAATCATTTAAAACACTCCTTGAATCATAAAATCTTTTTAAAAAAAATTTATTTAAAAACCAATTGAAAAATAATGAATGAAAATATTATTAGGGAAATATTTTTTTGGAATAAATGATCATGTAAACATGAAAATAAATATTCAAATAATTTATGATCATGATGGAAGATGAATTCATACAATCTGAAAATTCGTTTTTAACTATAAAATGTTTAGAAAACTATCTTGATCAGAAAATGAACAGAAAAATAATTTTTTAAAAACCCTCTTCTTAAAAAGGTAAAATAGGGGTAAAAATTTATTATAAATATCATTTGATAATATTATAAAAAAATTTATAACATTTTAAAAAAACATAGTTTTCAAAGGATTTTTATTTTCGACCGTAAAGAGAGATAAAGTCAAATTTTCATAAAAACAATTTCTTAATTATCTAAAGTAAAAAATGAGTGGAAAAGGGTATCATTAATTTAATATGTCATGAATTACTATAGGAGAACAAAATTAATAAGAATTATTAAGATAAAGATCATAATATTTCACTAATGGATGCATAATCATAAAAAATATTGATAAATGATGAGATTGTAGCAATAAACTATTACCACTTTCGTAACTTTGAATCATAATCCCCATTAAATAATAACATTACATGAAGCATAAAATATCATGAAAATAAGTATATTCTTGATATAAAATGTCATAGGGAATTTTATACACATCATATTAGAATATAGGTTCATAACATGGCATGTGTCTCAAAGAAGGAAAATTGAGAAAAAAATTACTTTTCTGGTTTGGTAACTTTTGACACATAAAACCCATGAAATTGAGACCATAAAATGGATATTTAAATACCCATAATTTATGGATAATAATAATAGAATATATTAATTGTAATTATATACACCACACAAAATAAATTAGTGCTAAATAAGGTATAAATGTCACAGAAGTAATAGTGAGATGAGAAAACCCTTACCTTAAGTCTCAACTTAATTCATACACATTCAAACCACCTGTATAATAAATATATTTTTATTATAAATATAAAAAATGACTCTATTATTATATTAATACCATATATGATTATCTTATGTCTTTATATTACCCATTTATTGACAAGTCCAAGTTAATGTAACATTTTGGGTAATATTTTCTTTGTTTTATGTATATGTTTCGACTTGTTATTATTGATCCTCTTACTTAGACTATGATTTAATTATTACAAGATATTTAAAGATGTTATAAATATAATATATATTTTTTATATAAATATCTATAATAATCCATAAAATATATACATATAATATGTAATACATCGTTCATGGAGATGGTAGGTTGTACGTACGCATGAACGTTGTCTCAGTTTTCTTCTCATATTGAAAAAAAGAAAGTAAATTAAATATATTTATATAAATTATCATTAAATTATACTTATTATTTCATAACTTAATATAAATTTACTAAAACCAACCTTAATACATTCCATGAAATGTGTGAACGAATCACATCATTTTGAGGAATTGGTAGTCCACACGTCCCCAATCAAAGTTATTGTATTTATAAAAAATGGAAAGCAAGAAGGTATGTTATAAAAAATAGTTATAGAAGCATAAATAAATCATAAATATTATATATTGAATATAAAAATAGTATTTAAATCATAATTATAAACCTTTAGGGATGTAAAATGAAAAATGAATAACATCATTTTGCGATGTGGTAGTACGCAGTATACACAAATAGTAAGTTTGTCACTCATATGATGGATGTTTGTGTGGGTGTAGTTTTAACCCTTAGAATAAAAAAATATAATTATATTCAGTATAATTATTTTATTATATAACCATTTGATAAGAATAATTGATGGTGTAGATAATGAAAATAAAACAAAATAGCATATGGAAGGATGATACCGCTTCTTTGGGTAACTCCTTTAGGTTTGCACCATTGGGCTTCCTTGGTTGGATTTCTTCCAAAAGATAGGATTATATGATTAATGAATATAATTATGGAGATTATTTGCTCAGGTTTTGGATGATCCAATATAAATTGATATGTTTTAGGAAGTGAGGGTGTGGGGTGAGTGTCCTCCTATAATGGAGGAGTGACATTGTTGTAAATATATAAAGGTAGACACTATTGAGAGGTCTCTGATATATCATGTACATCCAATTACAATCCATATTATATAAAATATGGTAATTGTTAGAAATATTTCCTTCCAATGGATTTTATAAAAAATAAATTAGGTCATTTGGCCCTTTATGATTAATGTTTAACCATCAAGTAAACAAATTTTTATATTATTCACTATAATTAATTTTAACTTCATTCACTAATATTTATGATAAAAAAAATAATTTGAACTTGTTAGACATTATAAATTATATATATTTAAAATATGGAATCCATTTTTTAAACTATAATCAAAGAAGTGTCATAAATTAATTTAAAATTAATCCCATAGACATGTCGCGACAGTGGGTTTTTTAAATGAAAATGCTTGAAAGTTTAAAATATTTTTATATCAAATTTCAATGTTAAAAAGTTTCAAATTAACTAATTTGGATTAATTTATGTAAAATTTATCTAATTATAATTTAAAACCAAATTTAATTATAAATTAAGTATAAAAATAAATTAGAAAAAAAATTTGTTTTCAATTAAAATTCACTGTTTTTCACTATTCATCAAAAAATTATTCTTCTCCAAAAAATACCAAAAAATCACCCAAAGTATATTTTTATATCCTGATTTCAAAAATTAATTTTATTTTGTAAAATAAAAATTATACAAGTGTAAAAATTGTATTTAAAATGGTTTCTCCATTAAAAGGTGGTAAAAGTACCTTTTTGAATAATATAAAATTTTATTCATAAAATTAGACTTATTATTATCTTATACCAATAAAAAATATTGGATTATTAACAAACATATTTATTAAATATTATAATATAGAAATTTTATTGAAACATTCATCAAAATTGGTTTTTTTAAATTTATTGAGTTAAAATTTTGTGTGTACATAGATAAAAGGTTTTCTTTGAAAGGTAATTTCTTTATTTTTAAAGAGTTCTTATATTAATTTATAAATAATTGGTAACCAAAAGATTCATCTTATATACATGTATAAATCATATTTTTACAAATTAGTTATTCTTATTCTTATAATTTAGTTAATCTTATTATTAACTTCCATTTCAACAGCTAAGTGGTAACTATAATAATATTTTAATAAAAATATTGATAATATATTTTAGTTTTCTAAAAATCAACCTTGTGTGTAACTTAATATATTGAATAAACTTTATATTTTGTGTAAAACAAGACAAACATAGTGTTTCATATACCACAATCTAATCTAAATGTTTTTGTAGTGAAAACATAACTTGGTTTGGAGTTAAACACAAGCCAGACTTAGTGTATTCATATAACACAATCTATATTCAGCGTTTTTGTGAAATGAAAAAATATTGAAACGTTTAAATTAATTTGAAAAAAATACATCACAAAATATACAGGTTTTATAACCATTTCATAAAAGCATAACCCATGAAAATAAGTGGGTTTCGTAATCATATAACCCATGAAATAAATATAGGTTTAATAAACATATAACCCCTGAAAGAGAAACAGATTTCATAGAAATATAACCCATGGAAGAGAAATGAGTTTCATAAACATATAACCCATGAAAGTGAAATGGGTTTCATAAAAATCATACAATCAAAACATAAAGCATTCTAAGAAATAATATGAATCGAATCCTTGGATCATATCCCATGTAAGGAATGAGTAACACCAAACAATTTTATCTTATATAGAACATAATTTTGGAGAAATATTTTAAAATTATTTCTTTCAGAAAATATCCTTTATTCTATAAAAGATACATTTTAAAACCAAAAATATTTTGAAAGACATTTTCTTTGAAAATATACTTGAAAATTTATAAAGGAATCTTGAAAACATTTTGAAATCCTTTTCCCTTTAAAACATATAAATAATCTTGAAAACATTTTAAAACCTATTTTTTTGAAAATTTATAAAGGAATCTTGAAACCATTTCAATAACATTTTTTATTTAAAAAATATAAAAGATTATTGAAAACATTATGAAAAACAATCTTTGAAAACTTATATAGGAATATTGAAAAAAAATTGAAAATATTATTCCTTGGAAATATATAAAATAATTTTTAAAACAATATAAAAACACTTTTTATTTTAAAATTTACAAACAAATCATGAAAAAAATTTGAAAACCATTTTCCTTATAAATTTATAAAATAATATTTAAAACATTTTGAAAACATTTTTCCTTCAAAACATATAAAAGAAGCTTGAAAACATTTAAAACACCTTTTTATACTAAATTTATTTGGAATCATTTTTCTATAAAAATATATTTTAAAACATATAATGGAATATATGAAAATAATTTAAAACACTTCTTGATTCATAAAACATTTTTCAATATATTTTTCTTTGAAAAAAACTTCAAAAACAATGAATTCCCACAATAATAGTGAAACAATATTTCTTAAAAAAATTAATTTTTTAAACATACAATGGAAGATTCAAAAAATTGATGGTCATGATGGTGGATGAATCTGTATATGTCAAACATTGCTTTTTCACTTTAATAAGTTTAGAAAAGTGCTTCGATCAGAAAATGACAAGAAGATTTATTTTTTAAAATATATTTTTTAAATGGTAAAATATGGTTAAAATTTGTATTTTAAAGATTATAGGATAACAGTAGAACATTTTTTAAACCATTTTTATAAAACATGGTTTTGAAAGAACACTAATTTATAACCGAATATAGAGATAAAGTTAGATTATATTAAAAATAAAATTTTAATTATATTAAGTTCCAATGAGTGGGAAAATAATAATATTACATTAATATATCATGAATTACCATAGGATATGAAAATTCATGGTAATTATTGAGATATGGATTATAAGATTCACCAATTGATTCATACTCATAAACAATCTCGATAAACAATAACATTATCGCAATAAACATTTACCACTTAAGTATCCTCGAATTATAATCCCCATGAAATAATACAATTAAATTAATCTTAAAATATAATTAAATAATGATATTCACTGTATAATATTTCCAAGGTCATCGTATACACACTTTTGAAGAATATAGGTGCATAACATGCCATGTGTCACAAAGAAGGCAATTTGAGACAAAATTATTGTATCGATTTGGTAACTTGAACCATAAACCACGTGAAGGATTGATAATAAAATGAATATAAATAAATAACTTTAATTTTATAATAAATAATCATATAATATATTCATATCCAGTATAAACACCACAAAAAATAAATAAATATTTATTAAGGCATAAATCTCACAAAAATAAATGTTAGACGATAAAACCCCTACCTTAAATATTAACATTGTTCATAGGTGTTCAATGTATTATAAATATAAAAAATAAACCTATTCTCATACATAATACCATATATTATTTTATTATTACTTTATAATACATGTTTATTAACAACTCCATGTTATGTTACATTTTGGGTATTATCCGCTTTGTTTTTCATATATCTTTTGACTGCTTTTTCTTGATCCTCTTACTTAGATCATGATTTACTTATTTAAATAATTTAAACCAAGATATAATTATCATATATATTCATTATATAATTAATTTTAATAATATATAAAATACATAAATATTAAATGGAATACACCGTTCATGGAGACGATAGGTCGTACGTACACAATAATGTTGTTTCTGTTTTCTTATTTTATTGAAAGAAATAAATGAAATTACATATATTTGAATATATTATCAATAAATCTGAATTATTATTTCATAAATATAATATAAATTTACTAAAACCATCTTTAATAAATTCAATTAAATGTGTGAATGAATCACATCTCTTTAAAGAGGTGGTAGGCCACATATCCATTAAAAACTTATCATATTTACACAAAATGTAAATCATGAAGGTATATTTTATATCATAATAGAATAAGTATAAAAATATCATAAATTTTATATATATTTTATAAAAAAAATTATGTATATCAAAATTACCAACCATTATTGGTGGTAATGGAAAAAATGAACAACATCGTTTCGTGAGGCGGTACTCTACCGTACACACGAATGGTATGTTTATTACCCATTTGATGGAAGTGTGTGTAGGTGTAGTTTTAACCATTAGAATATAAAAATCTTAGTATATTTAGTATAATGAGGTTATTATATAATAATTAAATAATAATAATTTAGGGGAGGAGAATTATAATAAAACAAAAGAGCTTATGGATGGATGTTACCTCTTCTTTGGGTTACTCATTTTGGTTTTCATCAATGGGATTCCATAGATGGATTTGTTCCAAAAGGGAGGATTCTATGATAAAATGGGATAATATGGGATCTTATATTATTATTTTTTGGATGATAAATAGTTTCTTGAGAGGTTTGAGGATGTGACGGGGTGAGTGGCCTTTTATAACGGAGGAGTGACATTATTGAAAATATAAAAATCTAAACACTATTGAGAGGTCTCCCATACATCATGTTCCCAAAATAATTTTATATTTTATAGAAAATACATTAAATAGTCTAAATAAATCTATCCCATGGATTTTGTACAAGTTTTTAGGTTATTTGGAACTTTTTTATTAACATTTTACCATTAGGTTAACCCATTCTTACCGTATTCGTTGTAATTAAGTTTAATTTAATTCATGAATATTTTAGGGTAAAAACTAATTTAGAAATATTATACAATATAAATTACTCTGATTCCAAATATGGAATATATTTTTTCGATTTCTAATCACAAAATTTACAGAGATTAATTTAAAATTAATTCCACAGGCTTGTCGTGATAGTAGGTTTTTTAAGAGAAAATGTTTAAATGTTGGAATAGTATTTATATGCAATTTTAATATGAAATTGGTTTAAATGACCAAAATTGGATTAATTTATGAAAAATTGATCAAATTATACTTCAAAATAAAATTAAAATATAATTTAACTATACAAATAAATTATATGAAAAATTGGTTTTGTATTAAAATTCAGTGTTTTTACTATTCATCAAAAAATGAATCTTATTAAAAAAATAACAAAAATTAGCCTAAATTAATTTTTGATATTTCACCTTCAAAAAAAATTTAATTTTTAATATAAAATTTATAAAAGTTTCAAAAAAAATAGATTTAAAATGGGTTCACCATTTAAATATGGTAAAATTATCTTTTTTGAAAAAATCATCTTTTTATTCATAAAATCAGACATATTATTATCTTATACACATAAAATTTGTTGGATGAGTATAAAAAAAAAATTTAATAATATAATATATAAATTTTATAGAAATCATTGATCAAAAGTTAATTTTTTAATTTATTGAGATAAAATTTTATTTGTACATAGAAAAATAGTTTTCTTATAAAATTAATTTCTTTATTTCCAAACAGTTCTTACATTCATTTTTAACTAAATTATAACTAAATTATTATTCTTGTATACATGTGTAGGTCATATTTTTAAATGTTTAGTTAATATTATTCCTAACTTCCATCCAAACGACTAGGTGTTAACTATAATAACATTTTCATAATAATATTTATAGTATATTTTGGTTCGGTAAAACTCAACCATGCGTGTAATGAAATCTATTGAAGAAACATGACATTTTGTGTCACATGAGAAAAGAAATTGTTTTGTGTGTACCATAATATAATCTAAGTATTATTTATACCACACGATTTACATAGTGTTGTGTGAAACAAAATCTAAACATAGTGCTTTCATATAACACAAGATATATTCAGTGTTGCGTGAAATACAAATATATCAAAAAGTTTAAATTAATTCAAAAAAATATCTCACAAAATCTCAGGGTGATACAAAAAATAGTGCAATGATGTGTCAAAAAAAGAGATTAATTTTTTAACTACTTTACTAGAATATTTTATATGTCATAAATTTTTTAGGAACCATGTATATTGAGAAAATTGAATGTGATAGTATAATTACAATGTTTTATATATACAAGGGAATACCAAATGTGAAATCATTGTAAGGCTTGATATGATTGAAATGGGAATCAGAGAATAATTTTCTCTAATGAATTAAGGGAGAAAACATTTTATTCTTCCAATGAATTATACTCTTTCTATGAATGATATATTTCAATTTACAAAACTTTTAATGGCAGAATGATCCCAAAGTGGAATTCATAAAATATTAAAAAAATTGTATCAATGAATGTATTGATGTTAAAAATATTAAAATCACATGACTTTCAAGTTTTGTTTCAATATTATAGGCCCGTGGGAATATTTTCAATGTTGTCAAAAAAATTCATCACTTAATAACTAAGATATGATTATTTTATAAATCAATATATAGTAAAATTATTGACCCTTGAAAATTTCTATTTGTATAAAAAGAGTTGTTTTCACTTTATAAAAACATGAGATGTTCTCCACACTATCATTATTTGATATCATGGTTCCCTTTATGTTTCATTTTGTAAAGAAAATTTGACTTGCGACCTCATATATTTCAGATGAATTTGCCTAATTGAAGGCTTTATGAAGATATTTAAATGTTCATAAAATCTTTAAGATAAACATAATATTTCATTATGGAGTGGTATATTGCAGAACATTTATTCATTTTATACATAATACCAATTTTATTTGGATGACCTTGGTCTTCCAAAACCATCCAATGACATCCATATTAATAATAAATGGGTGTTTAGGAATATTGTTTTGGGAAAATATACACCCTATATTGGTAATGGACATAGATATAGGTTTTAGATAATAATACAAAGGTTTTACCATATATTCAAACATATTAATACATTCTTAAAAATTTACATCATACAAGGGATAAAGGTTGGATATCAAATACATATAACAAAAAATTTCTTTTCTAGTTTCTTAAAAACATGTATTTTATAGTTTCTTAGAAATATTTATTAAAGAGTTATACCAAAATCCTAAATCTATCAGTGGAAAATTATGATGATTAGTTGATGGATCAAGTGACCATGTGTTATCTTAAAATGGGTGCATAATTAACTGTTATACATTCTATAAAAAATAACATGAAAAATGTCATATAATAAAAATAGAGGAGTTATTTTTGTGGTTGGATTATTTTATGTGTCTAGTGACAAGGAATGATATCAAATATATATTAATATATATTACTGTTAGATTATTTAAAAATTATGGAAATTGGAATATATGATATTTTATGGGAAAATTTTCTAATGTATATGGGTTGATAACAAAATTTTTGTAATAATTTGGAAATTTTGATTTATAAATTTGAATTTTATTAAGGAAGAATATAAGGATAATATCACCATAATTACATATTAATATATATATATATATATATATATATTTCATACAAATAACCTAAGAAACAAATTAATCAAATTTTATTTTTTACATGAAATAAAATATTTAATCAAGTGTAAATTTATTAGAGGTTTATTAATTTCTATAGAAATTATAAAAATTTCATAACATCCCTAGTAGAGACGATTCCCTATATATTTGAGGTTTCCATAGAAAAAATTAATAATTGAATGACAGGAAAATCACACACACCATTAATAAAAAATAGTATATTGTCAAATGTAGGTTTGACATCACTAGATTTTTTTATAAATAATATTTTTTCAATTTAAATTATTTTTTTGAATAGAAATATTATATATTCAAATTTATTTTTTTAACTTGTGATTCAAACATAAATTTTCCACCTCTTTATGTTATATAACCTAATGAGGAAAATATTTATGATCCAAAAGGTAAGTAACAAGTTATTACTATTCAAAATATAAATATATGGATGACCCTTTGATGTTGATTTTAATAAAATTAGTTAAAAAAAGTAGTGTTATAAAAATATGGGTTAGATTAAATGATTATGTTTAACCCATTGACCTAAATATATTAATAATTATTAGTTATAGTGTTGATAGTATTGAATTAAATGTTCCATTTGACATAGATAATGGGAATAATGATATACCAATAATGAAGTCCAGGTTAGGGTGGACATTGTGGTTACACATATTCAATTTGTTTAATTTCATTCTAGTTAGACCATGTTAAAAAATTATAATTGTTTTTTCTTTTTAATAGTGATGCTTTTGCCTGTGTCACCAAGTTAAAACATCTCAAACATTGTTTTAGGTGTTGTTGTAGATTGAAATCAAATTAGTTGGATACAGACATTTCAACTCTTGAGAATGATCTTAGCCAAATTCAAAATAACTCCACTAGGTCTGATTTTTATTTGGATGCCTAGCTTGAAATCAATACCACAATAAAACTTAATTATATTCTTATCCTGAAAGACAACTTGTGTAAGAAAATATTTAAAACAAATTGGATTTAGGATGGTGATAGAAATACCAAGTTCTATAATTCCCTTCAAAGATTTAGAAAAGTTAGCAGACCTTTCTCTTTCCTTAGGGAGGGATATTCCCTGCTTGACTCTTAGGAGGATATTTCCAGTCATGTTGTCTCATACTTTGAAAATATCTTCAATGGTCCAAATGTCAATAAGTTTCTTCTTCCTGATGTCATTCCGGTCATTGTTAATGAGGAAGACAATGCTTATCTCTTAAGCATTCCTCTTGATTATGAAATCAAGGATACTATTTTCAGTCTTAACCATGACAGTGCCCCGGGGCCGGATGGATTCAATAATGGATTTTTCCAATTCCATAGGGAGGTCATCCACTATGACGTCTGCAAACTTGTAAAATCCTTTTTTCTAATGGTGTTCTCCCTATTGGTATAAATGCTCAATTCATCACTTTAATCCCTAAAATGGGCAATTCTTTTGAGATTCATCTCTTTCGTCCTATAGCTCTTATCAACACTCTTTACAAAATCATCACTTAGATTCTTGCTAATAGAATTTCCACTTTATAAAACACAATTTTCTCTTGAAATCAGTTTGGTTTCATTAAAGGTAGGTCTATTCAATATTGCATCTGCCTTGCCTCGGAGTGTACCAACACTCTAAACAAAACCAATACAGGGGGAAATATTTCAATCATGCTCGATATCAGGAAATATTTTGACACTGTTGACTAGAGTTTTATTTACAAATTCCTTTAGTCATTTGGTTTTAATGACACTTTCGTCATCATAATCAACACCTTATTTGAGTCTGCCTCTATATCCATCCTTATCAATGGGTCCCCTAAGGGTTATTTTATATGCACCAAGGGTGTACGATAATAAGATCCCCTATTTTCCATCCTCTTTGCTATCACAAAAGATTACTTTAGTAGATTGCTCACCCGCCTCATTGACCAAAATAAACTTAAACCCATTAAGGCTGCCAAAAACATAAATGTTTCCACTCATCTCTTCTATGCAGATGACATTATTCTATTCTTACAAGGAGACCAAAGGAACATTCAAAATTTAAAAGTTAATGTGTCCCATTATGTGGAAATCTCTGGTCAGGCCATTTTCTGGAATAAATCAGTTGCTTTCTTTGGAAAAAAATTCTCTCCCTCTCGAAAAAATAATATCATCAATAATGTAGGTATCAAAGAAGGTTCTTTCCCCTTTACCTACCTTGGGGCTCCGATTTTCTGGGGAAGGCCAAAATCTAGATAGTTTTCCAACGTGGTGGATCAGGTCATCAATCAACTGTCTTCCTGGAAGGGTAAATCTCTCTCTATGGATAGCAGAATATATCTTTTGAAATCTTCAATTATCTCTAAGATGGTCTACTCCTTGATGATTTACAAATGGCCCACTGGTCTTATTAAAAAAATTAATTTTTACATCAAAAAGTTTTCTTGGACTGGTAATATCCTATAATGGAAGCTCGTTACCATCCCCTGGACTACCAGTTGCTAACCTTTAGAGAGGGGTGGCCTTGGTATTGAAAACCTAAAGTTTTTCAATGATTTCCTTCAGGATAGACTCACCTAAAAGTTGATCCACGAAAACTATGAATCTATTCCCTTTCTTAAAAATTTATTCCTCACAAAGTTAAAAATGGGAAACTTTAACTACATTCACTCCTCCCTCTAGTCATCCATCAGCCAGTATTCTTCCAATATCATGACTACCTCTAGATGGATGGTCAGCACTGAATCCACCATGAATTTTTGGTTGGACAATTGGACTGGTACCCCTCTCATCTCTTTGATACCTCCTGATTCTATGCCTGAAAATACTAATTGCACTATTAAAGATATCATGCACTCAAGTAACTATCACTTTCCTGAGAACATCAACATGATTATAAACAATTAATCTTTTTCTAACATTGATGATTTTATCATCTGGGAACCTCCTCATAATGGTCTCCTTGATTCCAAAAAATTCTACAAGCATAATTTTTCCAACACTAAGATTACTTTCAGTTGGTTGAAATCTTTTGACAAACCTTGGATAAAGCCTTCTAGATTTACTCTTGTTTGGCATACTTCCCACAATCATGTCCACACAGAGGCCTATCTACAGGCTTTTCAGATCTATCTTTTCCCTAAGTGTCAATTCTTTCATCAACATAGAGAAGATACTGACCACTTATTTCTGTCTTTTGCTACTGATTCTGTTCTTTGGAATTTTATTACTGACATCTTTGACTGCAGATGGAACTTTCTTGATACTATCAACATTCAATTAAAGTGATTTGTGGAGCTTGAAACCTCGTAAAAAATCAAAAACCTCTTCTTAATTATTGTTACTGATCTTCTGCATCTGATATGGTATGATATAAATGCGATTATCCACAACAATCACTCATTCAATCTTAATGCAGGTCAGACTCGAATCCTCATTGTGATTAGAGATGCAGCACCTCTTCAGAAATAATTTTGTGAAAACACCATTGTATATTTTGTGATTCTTCATCGTCTTTAGGTCGATGGTCTCTACAGACAGTCAAGGTTCACTTTGGAGGTGTTTTGGCAGGACTCGATCCCGGGCTGGATCAAAGTGAATGTTAGTGGTGCCTCTAAAGGCAACCTTGGTCCTCCGTGCTGTGGTTCCATTTTCAGAGATTTCCTTGGTCAGTGTCATGGTTTCTTTTATGGTAGTTGTTTCACTGCATCATATTTGGAAGTAGAAATGATGGGAGTGATCCATGCTCTCGAATTTGTCAAACAAAAGTGCTGAAACAATATTTGGATAGAGAGTAACTCGACCACTATTATCCACGCCATCTGGAATGGTATGGTGCATCTGGCCTGGTTTCTTACTACTCATTGGATGAGATGCCTTGCATCGCTTCTAGATATCAACTGCCTTGTCACTCATGATTTCCGAGAAGCCAACATGGTTGGTGATGGTCTCGCCGACAAAGGAGTCAATCAGTGCGTTACTTAGAAGGATGATTTGCCTGATGATTTGCTTCCTCTATTTTATAAAGATTGTAATAAAATTCTGTCTTTCAAACACATGTCATTTTCTTATTTTTATTCAATAAATTGTGCCTTGTTCTTTGACTGAGGTACCACCCTTGAAAAAAAACACGATAGAAAATGAAATTACATAATAAAGATAAGTTAAATATAAATAGAAATTTTAAAAGTGGAATAAAACAAAAGGTAAATTAAAAGAACACAAATTTGAAGTATCCATCCTCACTATTTCCCTTAGATATCACACCACCATGTATAATTATGGAATTAATATAGTTCATGTGAAATATAATCAATATGCTGAGTAAGAAAATAAGATATATGATTTTAGAAAATTATGTATGAAAATATAAAAGGAATATAGAAAGGTAAAGTGATAATTATATAGTCATTGGTAATATATAGTCATTAAAAACAAATGGTCATTGAAAATATATATCTTTTTGAAATATACAACCATAATATATAAGAGTTATTATTGAGATAAATAATATTATGAAAAGGCTCTATGAAATAATACTAGATATTGAGTGACTGAAATTGAAATTTTTATTAAAATAAAGAAAAAGAATGAAAGAATAATTTAAGGAGGACTAAAATAATATATCCTAAAGTTATCATCAAGTATAATCATCCTACCATCCTTAGGTAATGATACAATAGAATAAAATTTTTAAAATCATTGGAATTTTATCCTTTGGGTACTAACAAACCTTCTTTTATGTTTCCTTCATAATAAGTGTGATGACTCGTAGTCTCAAGATTCATCAAGTTCTTGTATTCCCAAGTCATGTAGATGATAGACTAATGAAATGATGTCAAACCATGTAAGAAACTCATAAATAAGGTAAAATAAGATTGAACCATCCTAAGGGGGATACCATATATTTTTCAAATAGATAATCGAAAAAGAAGATCCCTTACATTGTCCTTAGGGGATCACCCCTCTCCATAGTAGGTTTTAAAGGTAATAAAAACTTCAAAAAATACATATCAAATGAGAAACCAACCAAGAATAATTTTATTAGAGCACAAATAATCAATATTAAAATTTTATCCAACTTATGGGGGAACAATTGAACATATTGGCCCAACCCACCATCGATAGCGGAAAATAAATCATCTCTTGGAATGATCTATCTAATCTATGGCATTTGTAGGATGTTTCTTCCCAAGACATTGAAATAAAATTCATAGAACACCAAGATCAAATCAATTCTTAGATTCTAATGGCTTAACCATGATGTGGGGTTCCTAAAATCATGATGACACACCCAAAGAGAACAACAACCTTCTATGAGAGTTATTATCCAATAAAAGCCAGTGCTAAAGGAGTTATTCTAATCTTATATCAATGGGGAGGGAATATTGTAGGAGTAAATTTACAGAGATATTGGATCTAGATCAATAGGAAATTATAAACAAAGTCTGTGAAATCACTTTCCAAGAATAAGTGGTCCTCCTTTTCTGATTATGGGTAAAACAACATTGAAAACAGGAGGCCAAAAGCACAACCCTTAGTTGGATATCATTTACAATTGGAGAGGCATCATGATGAGAACACAAAACTAGAGAAATATACATTGGGGGATACAGTTTCTTTATGATAAGGTTACCTGAAGATCATCTTTCTTCAGCGGACCATGCACCTATACACAGATGATGTTATTGGGGAATTTTGATCTGAACAAGTTGTTCTAAGCTCTAGTGAGGATACATAAACCTAGTTCATCCTCAATTAAAATTAAATTGAAAAAACCACTTCTTATCATCATTAAGAGTCATATTTATTAGGAATTCTATATCCCCAACCTCATTGAAGGTCATTCTGAAACTAGGAATGAGGGGAAATAGAAAGTACTTCCCATCCAATTGTATTTCTTGTAAATTGATTATCCTTTATTAATGATATATTATGTGTGAACTAATATGAGGTTGATATGAACTTGTAAGTCATTAAAAATATAAAATTTTGGGTAATTTTGGTGGTGGATGGATTTTTCCCATTTCCCATATTTATTTTTGTTAAACTATTCCTATAGCGAGGTGCCTAAAATGAAATCCCATGCCAGCCTGCCTTTCATGGACTCTTTGAAAATGTAAATACTCATTGGGATAATTACACCTTCATCAAGTAGTTTGGATATATATTTATAGCTCAACCATTAGAATCACCCTTCCTATTGAGAATCCCCTATAAATCCATTTATTATTTTTTTCATTTTTCCAAATGGCGGTCTTGGGGGTTCTAATGACCAAGAGCATGTGCATGGGGATCATGGTAAGGATGTTTTTGATTAATTCCAGCCTACCATAAAAGAAGATGATGCACAAATTCCAACTACTAATATAACCAGATATCCCATTGATCATTTTATGAAAGTGGGGAATTTTTTTCTTCCTTCAAACATCTGTTCCCTAATGTATTCAATGGAAAAATGACTCTGGTTAATACTAATTTTTTTGTCAATATACATATCATGGATACTGGAGAAGCTATTGGAAATATAAATAGTTACTTTGTAAATATTAACCTTATATCCACTAATCTCATAAAAATTTATGTAATATCATTGAAACCCATAATTGACTGATATTTTCTATTGAGAAAAAAATCATATTATTAGGGGAAAAAATATAATAAATACTCTCCTTGAGTGTGACCATTGTAATCTAGTCATTGATATTGTAGAAATAAATAGAAGTCAACACAATTTGAAACTCATGTAAAATGAGAGAAGATATGACATTATGTATTATAAGACTCTTTCATGAAGAATATTTATTTAATATTGGAAAGTAGGTAGAATCACTACCATTTTACGTTGACCAAGCCCAAGATAAAAATCTACAGGTTTGACTTGAGCATAATTGTTTGTGGAAGATATTCAAACTCATATAAATCTATACTATTTCGATGATACTTGAATGAATAGCTCAAATAACACTATTACATATCTCTCTCATAGGTAATATATTGAGGCCTTGAAGGGTTTTGTATGTAGAGGTCCAAATATCATCAATATAAAATTATTAATGAAATAAATAATTATAAAATAAATATATATTGTTTATTTTTATATATTATTTATTTCATTAAATATATCAAATTTGATTAATTATTTTAACTAAATTTAATATTTATGTATATAAACAAATAAATAATCACTCATCTAATGATTATTAACTGATATAAAATAATAATAAATTCATTTAATAATTAAAAATAATTATTTTTTAAAATAATTTTAATTTGTTATTAATATTCCACATAAAATTTATTTTTATCAATTTTATAGATTTAATGTAATAAAATAAACTTCATATGTGGATAAAAAATTATGAAATTAAGTAATACAATCAATTTTTTTATAAAAAAATAATATGTTATCAAGGTAAAAAGTAGTTATGATGTTAAAGAGTAAAATGATAAAAAAAGGTTAAAATAATATTCAATGTGATAATATATTTATATAACATATCACTAACATGTTTGGATAATGTAATTAATTATCTATCATACACCCTTTGTCTATTATCAATACACAATCCAAGAAAAACTACATTCAATGAACTTTAAGGAAGATTATTTCAAAGTAAACCACTCAAAATCATTTATAAAAATACTTCTAATATACCCCTTTTAAATTGTAATTTTCATTTCCTTTAATCTCAAATCTATTCCTCATTTACATCCCAAATAATCCTATATCTTTTATGTTAACTTCTAGTCCCAAAACTAAATACTTAATTTCAATGAAGGCCCTTTAGAAAAGATTACACTCATCAACATAAGTATTACCTTTTCCTTAATTATTTTATTTTTCTTTTACATCCACCTATCCATGAGTCTTTCTTAACCCTTTAATAAAATGCATCTTATGTCAGTATGCTTCTATACATTTGACATTCCAATAATTTAACTATATATTCTGAATCATTAAGTCATTATAACAAAATCTTATTTAGGTCATTTCAATCACTAGCATGAACAATGCTATAACTTTTTAAATATGAATGATTAAAAATACAAAAATATCTATAATATTTGATATTATTCATGAATTTGTGTTATGTAATCTATATATGTATAAGTATATTTACTAATAATATTAATCTTTTTGATTGATTTAACATTAATGAAAAGGGATTATATCAGACCATTCATAACAAATCATTTCCGTAACATTTATAAAATAATCAAAATAAATCTATCAAATATATATACATCCGTTTTATGAACTTTTTTTGGATATGAATAAATTATCATGGATTTCAGATTGAAAACACCATATCAAAGTAAGTGTGGAACAAATGTAATAATTAACACCAAACTATTATCAATAAAAATCAATGGTTAATAAATTGGTAAAAATGAATATTATAAAGTAAAATAAGTATCAATAACGTTTTAATATAGATTAATAATAAACTTAAGTTGGTTATATACAGAGTTAAATCATATTTAATCAAGGGGGGTCAAATTTAAGAGTTTTTATTATCTCTATCTATATTCTTTGATTAAAAATCCTTCCTCATTGATTATCGTTTTCTATGTTTGGTATAATATAACCCTAAGTTATTTTAAATTATATTTCCCATTATCTATTTGGTATTTTATATTTTTTATCATAATTTGTATAGATTTTTATTTGATAAAAATATATAATTTTAAAGGAAAACATCCACCCTCTATTTTAAGTATTTATCTTCCAACACTATTCAAAAAATGCTCTTAAGAAATTGATTTTTGGCGGTTAGTGGTTGTTTTCCACAGAAGTGTCTAATTTTGTGGAATTATTTAGTAGTGATTTTTATTTAAATATTTTTAATGAATTTTTTTAAAATTATTTGGAAAATTTGATGTGCCCCTCCCAAACTAGCCCACCTTGTCATGTCCATTCCACTAACCTGACCCAAATTTCCTACTGGGCATGGCTTACCCTACCCACCCGACCCGACCCGCCTATCCCTTTAACCCACCTTCCCCGAACCATCTTACATAATGAATTATAAATATGTCATCGACATAATTTGAGCCACTTACCTCTTGGTTAATATATAGACACTTTACCATTTACACAAGTCTTAAATGAGTTAATTAAACATACTTTAATATTATTATATATATCTATTGTTAAATACATAAAAACCCTAATGAAGATCATCTCGGTAACCAAGATGCATTATCATTCATGGATGTTTTCACGGGCCACACTCCTTTGAATGATTCAAAGACCTCCAAATACTTTGGCCCCAAGCATTTCTAACACTGAGGTCTATTGATGATTTCCTTCCCCAAAGATGAGGTGCACACTCTTTTTTCGGATCTATGTATTTCTTTAGTTGGTAAGTTGTTTAAATGTAGACCCTCACTTGTCTTCCTGCGCAAAAGACTGGAAATCATAGGATTTTTTTAATTTGCACATTGGATTGATAAACTTGTTGCCTATTCTGTTTCGATTTTCCTCAAAGGATGATTAGTATAGATTTTGGACTCGGGGATTCTGGTCCTTTGGGGGTTGTGGAATGAAGGTGTTGAAATGGTCCTCAGACTTCTATTTGGATTCCAAGCCCCCCATGGTTCCTCTTTGGCTTGGTTTCCCAAACCTTCCTTTACACTTATTCAAACAGAATGCTCTATTTTCCATTGAAGAACTATTTTTCCAACCCATTAAGTTATATTCTTCCTCTTTAAATCTTACACGCCCCTCTGTCGCTTGAATTTTCACCGAAGTAGATATCTCCAAAGCCCTACCTTCATGATTATGGATTCAAAATGGGGATAATGGATTCATACAGGATGTGTTTTTTGAAAATGTACCATCTTTCTGAAAAAAATGCTCATGCATTGGTCACCTTATTGATTAATGTGGGAATAAATGTATTGACCCTCTACCTCTGCCAATATACAAATCTATTTGGGTGGGAAAAGAATCCTTCAAATATCCCCTATAGACTCTATGAATTCTGCGGGACCCTCTATTATTCACCCCACCAAACTCTATGATGTCAAGATATTGTGTGATCTAGATCCTTATAGAGAAGATAAATAGGATCCCTCTAATGTAGTACCATTCATTCTTTATGTAGAACAAGCTTTTCAAAATGATATAGAAGTTGGGAAATCTAATCATGAAGACTCGTTAATATGTGGGCTTGAAAAATCATTCTAGTTGGAGGAAGATTACTTTATATTGTGTTCTAGAAAGGTAAAAAATCAATTATTGACTCTGACAGTTTCATCATGCCGAGTTCTAGTAACACCTGTAAAGGTAGGGGTAATACCAATGTTTAAGGAGCAACTGTTACACACTCCCTAGATGCTAGCATAAATGAAAAAAACAAACTTACCCCATAACCACCCCTTATGATAAAGTTATTTCCTCCTCAGATGCTTCAACATGCTCTTATGGGTCTGACTCTAAAGAGTCATCTTGTGAGAATGATGACCCTGTATATAGGGATGCCTATCAACTTCCAAAAGAACTAGCCCTCCCAAATGAGATTTACATGTGGATTAAAGAGAAGGATAAAATTTTCTTTAAAAAGTATAAAAATAGAGATATGAAAACTGACACTTATCTGGATCTCCAAAATAGGATTTTCATAAAAGTGGTGGAGGAATTTAATAAGAATTCATGCTTTAATTTTAATGGAATTCCTTTTCAATGACCATTCATTTTAGGGGATTCAGGTTGTTTTTTTTCGTTGCTAAAGATCTACTGTTGAATTATAGTAGATCTTCTTTGTGGTGTGGTAGATTATAATTTTTGGTTCTATGGTCTATTTCTGCATCATTCTGTTTGTTCTCTGGTAGTAATTTGGGGCAACCTACCCTCCCTGAAACTAGAAAGATGTTTTTCAGTGTACCTGGTTATTTTCTATCCATTTTTGTGCTCCTCTCCTTCAACACATTTCAATAGAAATGTCTTCTATTTTTCTTGGGTCTGAGACTGCAACTTACTCTGGTGACACTCTAGAATGTTCTTCCCTTTCTGGTCTTTTCAAAGAATTACAGATACAGACCTGTACTTTGGAGGCATCACTGTTGACCTAGAGACATATCATTTTACAACATTGGAAGGGGTGGTCTTATGTGGTCCTTTTGTGGGAAGGGGTATCAGGTTAGAGGATTCTCTTTTCTGTATGGGTCTTTTCTTCATCATTTTGTTTTTGTATATTTTTGTTGGTGCAATTTAATTACACCTCTTTATTTTTACTATAAAACTTTTGGATTTAATAAATTTCTTTGTGCATGAATTGGGTGAACAATTCATGTCATTTCTTCTAAAAAATGAAAATAAATATATTTTATTATATATTATTATAATTATATATTAATAAGCATAATTGTTTGTTTGATATGGGATTAGATACCCCAAGAGGGTGTGGGAGAATTAGGTTATTAATACTTTTTAATGTTATTTCTACCCTGGTGGATCTTAACCTCCCAATTATATGGGTTACATATTTTCCTATATAATTTTTATATTGATTCCATTACACTTTAATGGACTTTAAGTAAATTTTTTCCATTTTATTGTATTTATAAAATTATATGATTATGATACACATGGTGTAATAAAAAATAATCATAAGGACACATATATTTTTACACGGTTCACTATAAAAGGCTAGTCCAAGTAGTATACTACTAACATAATGTTGGTGTGCCAAATTTACTAAGATCACTGGTTTTTTCATTAGGATAAGTCACTCCTACCTAAATTAATTGCTTTACAATGTTTTGGGTAGGTTCACTACCACTCACACATTACTTACCTCAAAACTACAATTTTTGGCTCATTGCTTCAAAGGGAAAAAAGATGGCTCACCAGACAAAAAACAATATCACCTATTATTTAAGAGTTTCATTGAATATAGATTGGTTAATTTTAAACCTTCATTATCCCATTAAAAATTTATATATGAACATCAGTTTTAATATAACTTTCATTCAATGATATTAAATATAGTCTCTATTTTATTTAGAACAATCATCAAGAGATGTCAAGTCTTACTCTTACTAGAAATATTCTGGAACTCCCCTATCATTCAAGAATAATACTAGAAGTTATTCAATTTCAAGATTCATTAAATATTCTATCCCTTTTACTTAAATTTTTTTCCATGCAACAAATATTCTTATTATGTCATCCTTCATCCATGTGTGTTATGAATAAGTAACATAAGTATTTCATGAACAAACTCCCTTTTTACAAATTTTTATTTATCAAATCTATCTAATGGTGAAAAAAATCATTTTCTGATTTCTTGAGTGAATTAAATATGTTTCTTAGATCTCTTATTTTTATACATGAACCATCACATATACTGTAACTGCAATTTTAAGTATCACAAATTTCTCTTAAATTATATTTGGGTATAACGTCAAAACTGTCTGGGTATATCTGATTGATAAAATTTAGGTGTAAATTCTCCATCAATAAATCATGTATTTCCATAATGAAGACTGAATATCCATAGTACCAAGCTCATGTTTTTAATCCTTTAACTATTCATGACCCATGATCACAAAACCTCTATTAGATGTGGTTGATATTTAATTAAAAAATAATTGAAAATTTTCATGAATTTTTTTATTGTTATGTACTCCCATGATTCTTTACTTAAATCATGTATTCACACTAAAACATGGAAAGTAAATCTGTAGTGTAATCTCATACAATTCAGCCATTAGTTCCATGGTGTAATAAAATGTAAAAAAATATATCAATTCCATGATAAAAACCTTTATAGCATGGAAACCATAATACCATGGTGTATTATATACATCCACAGTGTAATAACCTTCATGTACATAAAACAAAAACCACTTATATAGTAAAACCTTTTCACTATATCATGGGAATCATTCAAATGGGTGAACAAAAAGATAGAATCCCCACATACCTTTTCTATATGGGAAAACATTCCATGGTGTATTTCCATTTATTTTTCTATAACTAAAAAACTCAGAAAAGAAACATATGATTTTAGAATAGCACATACATTTTCTTTGTGAAGATCATCTCATGTGTCGTGGATTTTTTCTCACTGTATATAAAACACTATAAACCGATTTAAATCATCTTCTATGGTGAAAAACGTATCTCTATGGTGTGATTAATCTCTTGTAATATCTATTTCATGAAGATTTATCATGGTTAGTTCCACTAAATTATAACCCTCCCTTCCTTTGATTTTATTGTAGTTTAGCATCACGTATTATGAATTATCCCACTATAGGACATAGATCCTTGAATTCTATGCTTTTGTTAACTTCAGACCCTCCATGATGTAGGGATAAGTTGTGGGATGAGTATCTCATTTTTCATTTAACTACAAATATATTATTATACCTACATTGTAGTGAGATATTTTCAAATCTCAAGAGATAGATTTAAGATAATCCACAAGGCTAATCAGACGACCTTCATTAATAAGATACAATAATGATCGTTATATACATTTTTTTAATCTTGGTGAATATATACCAATTACTTGAGTCTTGAAATGATATTCTTCTCATCATTTCTCTTCTTAATTAAAATCTTCACTTCACTGACTCTCTAGTTACAAGTAACGAGGACCACTCTCGGCAACCTCTACACTACTACCTTATGGTGTGGACAACAACACCTAGTCACAAAATTATTACCTTGTGTGCACTCAACTAAGCATGACCATGCATTATCTTACTTATATATTCTTGACACCATGGTACCTATGTATTCTTGATGGTCCCTATTTAATTACTCCCATTCAGTTCATGGTCGAATAATTCTTTGGCTTGGCTAGACAAGAATGGCCAAATATTTTCCAAGTCCTCATCTCAACCATTAGAAAAAATAGATCTCCTCCACCATAATACCACTAATAAATAACTCCTTAAGAAATGGAAATCCTCCATTGAATTTTTCATCTTATAGTACATCAACCAAAATTCCTCCATATTAAATGTTACAGATTGAGTGATTTTATAATTATCCTATATGTTATAATGAAACAAATCCAATTTCTTATGCTCAATAAATCTATGATTGTTTACAAATAATAAATTCATAAAATAAACTATAAACTCATATGGGGGGTTTAAAAATAACCCCTTGTATTTAGTAGACAATATCAAACTCCATTTTAACTCTCACCCCACCTGATTCTCAATGAAATACAAGGGGTTGGTCATCTAATTATTCTCCATAAATAATTATAAATTCATAGAAAAATATCTATTAATTCCTTAAAGTTACCCCCTATGTTAATATCTTTGTTGTATCATATTTAAATGTCAACTGTTGAAATTTTATGGTTAAATTTCTAAATAAAAAATCCTTAACTTATCAAGAATTTCAAACCATTTTTTACATAGTAGTCGCATCACTCATATATGAAATCTAATGAGAGTGACAACCACTTATCACATAAGATGTCAACATATTCTCTAATCCTATTTATACTAGGAATAATGTAGGAATAAAGAGTCTTATATTACACCTACAAGTTTTTCTTTGTAATTTTCTAGGTCTAATAAATTTATAGTTTACTTTTCATTCTCTTTTCTCAACACATCATATTAGAAAAATCATACAAAACTTTCAGAACATAAAATTTAAAATACAAGGTATGAGTGAAATATCATTTTTATTAGATGTTATTCCCCTTGTTAACACCAATAACATAATTTCATTTTTATTCCATGACATCCAGGATGATCCCTCAAATATTTATTTATTCTCTTATGGTCCATTTATATCATTAAGTTCTATATCAACTTGAGAGTTCTTGAAATCACAAATAAAAATTTAGGAATATATTGAAAACATTATAAATGATTAATAATTTTCTCTAAAAACAATATATTTATATCCTTTAGTAGTAAAATTTCACTAATAAGATAACCTGTATAACCTAAACTCTAATCCCCCTTGATCTCAAAATTGTATATTTGAAATGATTTCCATTTTTTGGACCAAATTTTTTGAGTATATATTTTTTCTCAATAGAATCTAATTACCAATAATATGACACAACTGATACAATATGTTATAATATCAATAGGTATACTCAAGATCCATATTTTTTGTATCCTCAGACAATTACCTTATCATGGTGGATCTATTCCATTAACAACATGACCTGTGAATCATTATTTTGTGATAGGTTTGTCATAGTGTAGAAAATTACATCAAATATTTCCTCAAGTTATAGAATGTAATTTAATCAATCCTTTCATAATAAAATTCTACAAGATGATTTCAATATTTTAGGAAATGTTAGGATTTACACCAAGATGAACCTATAAGGATTCCACAACCACATTCCTTATGTAATTTGAAATTAATTTCAAATATTATTTCAGATTATTTTTAGCACACTTTCCCAATAGATTGTGTTTTAGTATGAGTCCTACACCACTTCAAACAAGTTATAAAATTTATAGTATAAGTCGGTAAGGGTACCTTTAACTTCATCAAGTTTAGTAGTAGGGAGGGTCAAGATAAGCCAACCCTTACACTTCCAACATTATTTTTCCTTAATTTATATTTTGGGTAAGGAATTAAATCATCACCTCAAGTTATTTATCATCAATTGTAGTCATATATAACAACCTTATGAAAAAGGACTTCCATGGTGTAACTCAACTTGTACACTTTTATTTATAGATGCGAACATTTTCATTCATTATTTGATTGGTATTTTCCATAGTTGTTTAATTTATAAAACTTTAAGAAGAATGTTATTTTATTTCATAAGTAGTAGATTTACAATTAGGAAAACCACATCCTTGATGGATAAAATTTCCATCTTGGAATAAAAAATACTTGGTGGATTTAAATTCACATTCATTTCCCCCATCTTTAAAGTTGGAACAACCCATTTCTTTTTCTTCTATATTTTCCTTTTTCGTATTCCAAGAGATTTGTTATGAGTACCCCAATCTTGGTGCTTGACACCCCATTCATTGAGTTTCTTTATCACCCTCCAAAATAGTGAACATTTTATTTTAACTTATTATGCCTTTTATATGATACACATTCTCCATATAAGTCATATGAGTGGAACGTTCCCTTATGTCTTGTTTACCCTTCCATGCATCCCTCTAATTGCAATATCATTCCATATTAGTGAGATTAGAGAAAATGAAACATATACCATAATAAATATACATCATTTATTGTCTCCTTGATTTATAATTTGGCACTACAAGAGTTCCTAAAACCTATTTGGGATTTTTGGTTTCAAAACATCCATCTTTGATATAACCAAATATTTTAAAATAGATACACTTTAGTGAATCATTCCTTGGTGGAACCATACCTCCATATTTTTCATGGAACAAAACACTACTTCAACATTTTAGATATAGATTCTCTATATTACTACACTATTTGAGATATTTATTTGAGAGATATTGAACTTCTATTTTTATGTGTTTGTCATCTTTCAATGTACTTCCATCATCACATACTTTTATTCCAATATTACATAAATTTTTTTCAACATGGATTTAGAATCTTTTGATGCCCATTTTCTTTCTTTAGACAGATTTCATAGTGAAAGAATGATTTCCTTTAAATAATTATTTATTCTCATTTGGTTTTATATTTTATTGGACATTTATTTGAGAAAATAACTTTTCTATTTATTTTTAAAATTCCATTGAGTAAAAAAATATTTAAGTAATAACTGGTCTTATCACATACTTTTATTTTCCTTAAATTGTTTTTAAATGTGTATTATAGGATTTTCATTATTATATTTTAAATTTTGAAAATATATTTAGTTTAAAATGTTGTCCTAGAAATTAAATTTTAGGTTTTCCATCATTTTGGACATATTCCTTAACTATTCATCTTGGTAGTTATTAATTTTCTTTAGGTTAGTAACAACTTCAAAACAACTTTTATTTAGGGATTTTAACTTGTTAACCTCAATTTTCATCAGTTGAATCCAGATGTCTTGATAATTTTTCCCATCCTCTAGCTTTATATTATTCTCTTTAATCTGATGATCTAATTCCTATGATAAATAGAAAACTTCTACTTTGATCTTTATGGGACTTCCACATCATCATTAGTTCCAATTTCAATTGTCATGCCAGTTCCTCATTTATACCTGAATAATAATTGAATGGGAAAATGGATTCAAAATTGGAATTTTCCATACCTTTATTCTCTATGTTTTTGGTCCCATTCAACAAAATCTCACCCTTTCCAAAAATAGTTTCACACTGAGTGATTACACCTAACTTCTACTTCATCTTTGAAGTTTTTCAATTTCCCAGGGCACCCCAAAATATTAGGGCCAACTTATGATTCAACCTCAATAATATATGCAAAAAGTGAGAAAAAAAATATAAAAATGAAATACTAACTTTGATATGAATTTTTTGGTATTAGTGGGGCATAGATATCATGGGGGTAAATCGGGGTATGGATACCTTTCAAAGGAATTCCCGCTCAAATGAATCTTGAACTCTTAATTATAAGGGTTACATATTTTGATCTATAATTTTTATATAGATTTAAATAGATGATCAGCCTTTATGTTCCAATTATCCCTTTTATTGACTTTATCAACTTATGTAATGATTATTCATATGAAGTAAATAAAACAAGTATAAGGACACATGGATTTTCACTTGGTCCACTATAATGGTATAGACCAAGGAGAATGTTACCAAAATTAAATTAGTTTAAAAAATCACTAAAATCAATAATTGTTTCTTTAGGATAGGTCACACCTTCGTCAAATAACTACCTTGAAAAATTTTTAGGTTTTTTTACTACCACCCATGGACCAAATAACCCATAACATCCCTTTATCATTCACTATTTCAAAGGGAAAAAATAATGGATCTTAGGATAAAAAACACATATTTTTAAGAGTTTCAATGAATGTATATTACTTCTATTTAATCCTTCATTCACCCCTTCACATTCTTATTATGAACATAACCTTTATCATCAATTTCATTCCATGAAATTTCATATATTCTTCTTCTTCATTGTAATGATCTTCAGGATATTCTAACTCTAATTTTTTCCATAAAAATTAAGGAAATCCTCTCTATTTCCATAATAATATGGTAATGTCTTTACTTTTCTCGATATAATAACTCTTCTATCCCATTCAATTCACTTTATTATAGTGTAAAAAATATTCTTCTTATATTACTCTTCTTTTAATTTTAGAATGAAGAAATGTTATAATTATTTTTTGTCAAAACACCATTTTTCATAATTCTTCTTCTACATATTTGTATAATGGTGTATAAACTCTCTTTGTATTTTCAAGAGTGAATGTATCTTATAGTGCATAAATTTTATTCTTATACATTCATCATCTCCTTTTTTTTAATTTTTATTTTAAGAGTTGTTAATTTCTCTTAAATTATATTTGAGTGTCTAGTCAAAACTGCATGGATATATCTGATAGATAAAATTGATAAGGATTCTCCACCAGTAAAGAATATTTTTCCATATAGAAAACTAAATATTAAAATAACCAAAATCATGGTATTTATCTTTATAGTTCTCTATAAACTAAAATAATTAAAAATCCATTAGATACTATTGAAATTTCATTAAATAACAATTGTATAATATCAAGCATTTACTGATAATTATTAACTCCCACAATTCTTCATTTAAATATTGTATGCACACTATAATATGGCCAAGAAATCCAATGTGTAAATTCCTAAAGTGTATCCATTAATTCCATCGCACAATTTACTATTTGAAAATGTTCATATGATGTGATTGAATCCTTCACAATATGGATACCAAAACAAAAAAGTGCAGCATGTACTTCCACAATGCAATAATCTCCAAGTCTAAAAAATATAACCACTTTCATGATGTAACTATTTATTTACATCATGTATATCTATCAAATGGAGTAACACCAAAATATAAGGCTCATATACCTTTACATCCCATGAATAAGTTCCACAGTGCAGTGCCCTCTTATTTTCTAGAACCACGTTACTCAATAAAAATATTCTAATAAATAACACAAGACGTTATAGTGTGGAGGTCATCTTCTATGACAAGGATTTTTTTTCTTATGGTACAAGAAACATCATAAACCCATTTCAAAAATCTTATAAGGTATAAAAATTTTCTCTAAGGTGCACATAAACTTTCTTAATCTCGATTTCATGAAATTTGCATCATGGTTAGTTCTAGTACATCATATCCCTTTCTTCACTAGCTTTTACTGAGGTGAAGACTCACACACTATAGTGTTTCCCACTATAGGATAATGATTATTAAATTTTATTCTTACTTTAACATAGGACCCTTGACAAATTTGGGTTAAATAGTGGAATGGGAATCTAATTTTCCACTGAAATGTGGTTAGATAATTCTTCCCATGGAATATAACAGTATCAAAAATCTTGAGTGACTAGTTGAAGAGGAACCATGAGGAATATCATATGACTATCATCAATCAAATCCAAAAATGATAATTATATGAAAATGATTTTATGGTTGGTGAATCGTTCCTTCTTCCCCAGGTCCCACATCAATATTTTCATTTTCCTTTATTCACTTAATGAGCATCTTAGCTTCCTAAACTTTATACTTGTGAGTAATGAGGACTGATCTGGTCCTCTTATACACTACCACCATATAGCTCAGACCACTGGTCTCATGTGCTCTTTTATAACCATGTGAATTCTTGACTTTACATGCACATGCATGCTCTAGATTAGCTATTATTTCCACCATGGTGCATCTATGTGTCATATTGGCCTTATTTGATCCCACTTGTGATATTAATGGTTGAGTCATTCTGAAGATTTTTTTGGCCAAGGATATACTAATTTTTTCTATGTCATCATGTCACCCTTTTCCAACAATATAGCTCCTCTATCATAACACCACCAGTATATTAATCCTTTTAAAATTAGAACTCCTCTAACATATTTTAATTTTTAAAGTACATTAAACAAAACTCAAACATATTCAATATCATGGATTGAGTTACTCCATTAGTATCATACAAGTAATTTACAAAAAATCCAATATTTTAGGCTCACCAGATCCATGATCACATATTCTCAAAAAAGCATATTGTTAATAATTCCACTCCAAACTCATAGGGGTTAAACATATAACTATATACATATATAACAATATATATATATATATATATATATAAATACAAATAATTATATATATATATATAATTATATATAAATTCACATTACTATATATCAATATATTAAAACTATATGAATATATGAATACATTTTAATTATAAAAAGATATACCTAAATATATAAAAATATATTTATATGTATATGTATATTTATATATATTTGTATGTATGTATATGTAAACATATATGTTTATATATATATATATATATATACTTGAATATATATACTCAGTTATATATTTATGAAAACATATATATTTATATTAAATTTTATATTTCTAGGTATTTATATAGGTAGTAAGGGTTTGGTTCAGTAGTATGCACCTTATCATACTGCATCGAATACCTGTTCTCAAAACAAGGAAACGTAGGATTTCTGTGGAACTATAGAAATATTAATCCACTGTAGCAGTGGGGGTACAATAGCAGGTATTGAAGTGTAATAATATATAAATAGTACTAGCCATTCTTCTCTGGATTTCATGCCATGAGTCTGGGGCTTCAGGCCATTCATTCTATGGGTATTCCATTATAGACCTCTTGGATTTGTTTGGGAATAACTCTTACTATGGTAGAGTTTGAGATGAAGTAAGTATAGTTTAGTAGATAGTGTTGGAAATGAAAGGGATGTCTTTGGAGTGGCTAAACCTTAATCAGTTCAATGCTCCTATGTAGGGTTGTGATGACAGACCTTGGATGTGACTTCGGGGAGACATGTTTGCATCTATAGGTCGGAAGGTGGGGAGGATATGCTTTGTGTATGGGGTCTACGGGAAAAACATCAATGGATTGCATGCCTTTTTTCCTTTTGGGTCATATAATCGAAAGGAATTTGTTTCGTTGGGCCTCTTGTCCATGTACTCTTAGGTTTTGGTCTGTGTAAGGGTTCCCTCACAACCTATTTAAAAAATCAATTGTCCAGAAAATAATAAAAATTCAAGGCCTTGGATCCAAGGGCATGTATTTATATATATGTATATACTTATAACTACATTTATAATTACATTTATTTATAATTTTATATTCTATATTTATATTTTTATATTAATATATTTACTTATTAATTATATATTACATATGATTAATATTAATTATTAAATAGTAATTACTATATTATTAATTTCTAAATAATTTTTTAAATAGTTATTTAATTACTAATTAAAAATATATATTTAGTAGTTAATAATGACAAATTATTAACTATAAATAATAATATTATTTTAATTTCTAAAAAAAATATTTAATATGAATTAATTATTACAAATTATTAACTATTTATAATATATATAAACTTGTTGAATTTTTTGTTTTTTATTTATAATTATAAAAATTGGTAGTTTTGGTCATCTGTGTGAGACAAGTAATAAAACATAATTTTTTTAAAAATTTAAATTAATTTTTAAATAATTTTTCTCAGAAAAAAGTTTGTTAAAAAAATCATAAAAAAATTATAGAGAAATATTTAGCGGTGATTTTGAAAACCGTCTCTAAATGATATTTTTCATGTAGTATATCCTAATATTCATTTATACCAAAAATATATTTTTTTATTATTCTAAAAGTAAAATATGATTGTTTTTAAATTCCACTCATATTTATACTCAATTCTATTCAAAATAAAATTTTATATCTTTTTCATCAATGCGGGTTATTTCAAAATAATTTGAAGATTTTAATAGTAATCCTTCCTATTTCAATTCCATTTATACTTATACCTCCATTTCCCATCCAAATTACCTTTATTTAATTTATTGGTACCATTATTGAGTCCATTACTATTAAAACCATGTTTTAAAATTATTTTATCACTTTTTTAAGATTATGTTGACAAAGAATTTTTTATATATTTTTATGAAAATATTACCATAATTTTATGAGAACTCTTTTTCCGATTTCACTCTAATTTTAATTTCATTCCCTCAAAGAACTATAATATATGAATATTTCATATCACTTATGTATTACTCATTAAATTTACTACTGATATATTTCTATCGGATAATTTCATTTCATTTATTATCCAATCTAATTTCTGAATACTTCTTATGTGATACCACTTGAAAATATATTTTATCCCGTTATTATTTTTATGGGTTAATCAAGCTGTAATAAATATCATGTGGAACGTAAATATATCATTTATAATTATGTGATAGATGAGCCCATAATTATATATCCCTATACTACATTGGAGAAAGTGTTGCATCTCATGAGTTTACTATGTTATATGTAAGGAAAGATGTGGTTATCTATATTCACAATGTTAGGAGTGGAAAAAATGTGGTTTGTTATGTCCACAATGTTATGAATGGAAATGATATTTTTTATTTATGTCAATTAGGATATTATTATCTAGGATGTGATTCTTGAAATATGTTTTGTTTTTATATTCTTATGTTTTCCAAACAACCTTAATTTATATATTTAAAGATTTTAATTATTGCCATATGATTTCACATTCATAAGACATGGTATATATTATTCTTGAGAGATCATTATTTTATGTTTCAGTATTTTTATGATATGATCTATAGTTATGTTTTCAATATAACCTCTCATGGTATTAAGATCTTATTATATTAATCATTCAATTTCTCCCACATTTATATGCATCTCATGTTTATGACCTAATGATATTTTCTCACTAACGTATTGATGTCTTCTTCTCTTACCAAGCATTTGAACTCTCCATTTTCTATATTTACCTTATCTATAGGTATTGAAGAAAAATATTATATATGATGTTACTATAATGGAATAATGTATGAAAAATACTTTTGAATGAAATGTACAATGAACCATGAAATATTCTTATTATTTAGATAATCATTGAAGAAACATAACTAATGGGTTCTTATAATGTGTTTTATTTATTTTATGAAAATATTAATTATTTTAAATTTTGGGAAATATATAAATGTTATGATAATGTAACATTAATTGGTATCAGAGTAGGTTTTAGTTAATTTTACCAATTTGGTTAAGAAGTCATAGGGAACAAAATTTAGAGAATCCTTGGTAAAAAAAGTGTTATAAGATGAAATAAATGTGTTATGTAATAAGATATCATAATATTATGTTTACCAATATTAATATAATATTTTAATATGATTTTATAAATTTATTATTATTTATTACTAATGGTCTCAATTTTGGATTTTGGAAATTTTTTAAACTGAGATAAATTGAATGAACACCAAATACAATAGATAATTTTATAATTGTTCTAAAAAGAAAAAAAAGTTGTGGGATATAGTGAAAAAACTTCTTAATCTTGATTTACTAGTAATTTTTAGGCTAAAAATAATACTTTGAACCGTGTTGAACTTATAAATACACCAAATAATGAGAAACTTACTATCAAGACTACCGTGTGAAAACAACCGACATTTTTTATTGGATCATCTAAACCTGTAATATATAAGAAATATATAAACATAATTGAAATGATATTTTCTTTTCTCAATTCTTAGAGAATAAAAATTTAGTTTTGGATATTTTTCATTTAAAAGTTGAAGCACACCAGTGATGGTATTTGATCAAGAAAAATGGAAAGAAGAAAAAATTGAATCGAAGGAATTAGAGAAGTTTAAGAATATATTTTTTAATAAATATTTTCCTTGATCTATTTTCAACCAAATATATCAAGAAATACTTTATATTATGATAAAGTAGGGTGAATTTATTTGTTCATATGAACTAAAATTCATGAGATTGTGAATGAATGGTATTGTTTTTATCATTTTCACTAAAATAAAAAAAATTGTTTAGTGTCTTCAAACCATGTCTCTAAAAACCATTACATATAAGGGAAATTTATAGAGTATATAAATAATTTTTTATGTGCTCTTAATGATGAAATAAATGTGGTAGAATATAATTATTCTAATGGATTTTGGGATCAAAAATATAAAATAGATTCTTGTCAAAAATAAAATCATAAATGTCATAGAGGATGCAAAATTGATCTACCCATAAGATTAAAATGCAGGGATAATCACCCTATAAATTTCATCCATGGAATTAAAAAATGGTTCAAGTGTGGGGGATTTTTGATTGAAGCATATGATTTTCAAATAGACATGAAGAGGATGATAAACACAATAATGTATAATAATATTCATAATTCACTACTAATACTTAAATTATTCAAATGTAATGAGTTTTATCATTATTTAAATCAATTAACTAAACAAAGGCATAATGATGAAAATAGATTGATGTAACCTCTAATACCGAGGTATCAAATAAGATCTTCTATAATTGAGGATGTTATAGTGGATCCTAAAAACAAGGTGTCTATTAATACACTTATTATCCACTAAATAACTATGAATGTATAATTTTGATATTATTTTTCACATTCCTTCATATATAGTATATATTTTTATGATTTTTTATTTATCATAAAAAAGACTGAATATTGAGATTTTTGTGAAAACACTTGGTGGTGTGATGATTTCATCCCAAGTTTATAAATAATCTTTGATTGACGTTTATTGTATGATACTTCCTAAAAATATAATTTTATTTACATTATAATAATTCTATATAATATTGGGTATGAATTATGATCTTTGTATTGTAGGGTATGATTTTTCAAATATTAAGCTAATGTTTTCATACCATTATATTCATGTTAGGAAAAAATAATCATTTATTGATATTTCCCTTCTTTATTGTTTTAGTATGGATAATAATTTTATATAATAAATTTTCATCTAAAATTGTGTTATATTTATGTATGTAATCCTTGCATCAACACTGTTAGTATCATAAGAAGGTTTAGTTATTTTTCGAAACTTAGATAAGATAAAATTAGAGAGAACATAGTACGTTATTGTACATAATAGAATGTTGTTTCATAGAAAATAAATCTCTATATAGATAATTAAAAGTTGATGTGGTTGTGGAAATGATGCAACTAGGGGTCACAAATATAAATAAGGATGAATTTTTATTAAATCAATCGTCAATGGTGCATGATGAGTGGTGCTAAAATTGAATACATATCATGAACCTCTCGGGAGATATTCTTGCATTAATCATTATTTTCTTTATGAACAATTGTGAAGGATTTAAATAGATTATTCCCATAAATAACCTATTTTTTTAAAGTCTGAATGTAATTTTTCATGACATAGAAATCATATGAAAGATTTTTTATAATTATATGGTTTCCCTCTATTATTATTGTTTCTCATACCATGATTTTTTGGATTTTTTCAATGTCTAGAACAAAAAGGAACCATATAAAAATTGAATGTGGTAGGTAGTGAAATGATTTTTTCCCCAATAGTTGAATGTTATGTGAGTTTGAATAAAAAATATTGTTTCAATACTTATGAATATTTCTTAATCCATGTATATCATTAAGCATCAAAATGGGAAAGGGAGGTAATGACATACTCTTGAGTCCATTGTAAGGAAACATCAACCTTCATTTATTGGGTCAACTAATCTAATAATTACTAATCAATGGATTAGTACCACTAAAAATATATTTTCCATTATGCTTCCAGATATAGTGAAATTACCTATTGGGCCAATGGATACTCATTTTTTTTGGATTTGACAGATCATTTTTATTGTACAAGATATAAATGATATGACCCATTGATTTTGTTAATAATATTGGAAAATCAAATTCTGAAACTAAGATATAATCTTTTCAACAAAATTTAATAATTAGTTTAGCAATTAGATGAAATGTTACCTTGATTTTGAGATCTTTCTTTGTTGGGTTTGTTGATCAATCTAATCGCATGGGTATAGCATCGTTGCATTAAAAGGTCCAAATGTAGATCCCCTAAATTAGTGATTCACACATTCTCCATCTATCTCCAAAAAATGAAAATGTGTATTCGAGTACTAGCATGATTGATATATCATCTTGCATTATTTACCTTTGATGATTTCACATTACTTTGATCTTGAATGAATCTATATTGTTTTTTTCATTATTGAGTGGATGATAGGAAAATAATTATATAGAAAATAATTTTGAACATTGATTAACCCTTTATAGGATGAGATATTTTTCTTTTTATAGAACCAAGGTTGGGGTTTAATGTTTTATTAACTTCACAAGCTCCTGTAAGAATCTATTAAAATCACAGGAAACTTCATTCCATGTAATAAAATAAAATTATAATATTTTCATGGAATGCACTAATCGGAGTAATGATAAATATTATTTTTCCCTCTTGAAAATTAATATTTATCACCAGACCAAATCTTGATCCATTCATTCTCCTCGTAATTTATTAAATACCTGAATAAATATATTTATTATTTATTTATTCATTCAAATAATAAATAAATTTTCTATTAAAAGATCATGGAATAAATATTTATTTAATATTATTAAAAAAAATTATGAATGGGTGAGTTATAAGAGAAAAATAAATATTATATATTCATGTAATTTAAAAAATTAACTTAAGAATATGTTTTCATTTAAAATTTGCAATAATTTAGTAAATCATGAATAAATATTATCTCTTGTTATAGAGAACAAATTTTATTCTAATTTTTAAATATAAATTATATTTAATAAAGATCAAATAAAAAACATTGTTTGTGACCCTCCAGTTCTCTTCTTTAGTGGAATTTGGTGGGATTTCATGTTACACCCTGACCGATGCTTCATTTTAATTTAATTATTTTGGGTCTCACTTTTGAGCTTCATTTTGAACCAATTCTTCTTTAAAAAAATTGGGTTTTATACAGGTGCGTGGTTATGCGTGTGACCATGCTCGGTTCATGTTCTTAATAAAATAATGTTTTATTATTATTAAATTTATTATTACAGGGGAACGCAACTGCTCCCACGCACGAGACAACGGTCATGACTGTACACAGTGTCCAACCTCAGTTAATAATGATATTATTATATTGGTTGGTTTTATTATTTTAGTTTTATTATTAGTATTATTATTACTTATAATAGTATTTGAATTAGGTTATAATTTTAATTGTTATTTTCCAGTTAATATTTTGATTTGATCATTTTATTATGTTTTTTTATTAATTATATTACAATTTTTCATTATTAATTATAATTTTGTTTATTAATTTATTTTTACTTTATTTTGTTTCTATTTATTTTATCTTCTCTTCTTTTTTCCCTCCATTTTCTCCCTCTCTATTTTTCTTTTTTTCCTTTTTTCTCTCCTTCCTGGCTCTCCCCTCTCACCGCGCAGACCTCCCTTTCTTCCTGAAACCCTAACGCAGCGCTCCCTCTTCCCCTTGCTCCCTACGGTCGGTGCCTTCCACCCTATCCAGAAAAACCGCGCTCCACCTTGCCTCTTTCTCAGACTATAGCTGCTCCCCCCCTCTTGAGCTCCCTCTGTTGTGCACACCCCACACCTCCTCATTGCGACATCCTCGCCAACCCGCTCCACTTTCACAAGGGCGGGCTCTTCTAGCACACTGAACTGGCTCATCCCCTCTCCTGTGGTCCATAACCACCCTCATCCAGCAGGTCCGACACACCCCCTCATAGGCTCGAACAAAGAGCCGACAACCCCTCCTTTAGTCGTACACCCCTTGTTTGTCCGACCAATGTTTGGGTGACATCCTTTTTTTGGAGCAGCTAAACTCTATCACACCCATCTTACTTGGTTGGCCTCCCGCAACCCCTGCCACATGTGAATTTTACTTTAGATGGTCGTTTCTTCATTTTGGTAGAATTATGGGTACATTTTTCATGTTGTTTAAGGTTCATTTGTGATTATTTTGGTTCGATTTTGGTGTAATTGGATTGATGTTTTGATGGTAGAGTTTATTTGAGTTGATTGCGGTGAATTCGGTGCACGATCGGAGCTTTTCTTGGATATTTGGGGTTTCCAACACTGAGGTAGGTGGTTTCTCTTATAATTATTGTTTGATAAGTTTATTTGTGTGTCTAATTAATTTAGCATATTATTTAATTAGTTTTAATAGTGTGAAATTGTTTTATTTTATTTTCTTGAGATCTCATATGCATTGATTTATTAGTAACGCGTTTATGCGATATAATTGTGATTTTCTATGAAAACCCTTGTCAAGCTAGTTATTAGTATTTTAAAAATTGTGCACTTGGCTTATTAGATCATGCAATGGATGCATATTATATTTAGTATGGAGTTAGTGTGCGTTTGATTCTAAAAAGGGGGTTTGGGTGTGTTTTTGATGTAATTCCATGTGGTGCTTTATTGGTTTATTTTTATAAATTTTAAAGTGTTTAATTAAGTGATATTGGTGGTGAAAATCATGCTTTGGTAAGATTACACTATGTGTTTGGTTCTAAAGTGGAATTTTATATGAAACCATATGTATAATTAGTTCAAAAATTATTGCGTCGATTGTTAACGTTTATTTTAAACTACTCAAATAGTTTCTTTAATTGGTGTAAGTGTTGCTGATTGAGCTCTTGATGTGGCGTTGTGTGTGTTTGGTTATGAAAGAGGGTTGGGTTGTTTTTGTGAGTAAATTCATGTTCTGCTCTTCAATTTTTTTTATTAAAACCTTAAATGTTTTATTAAATAGTTATTATGGATGCAAAATTGTTTTAATAGATTTATTTAAAGATTCTTGGGGTGCATATTATTATTATTATTTTTATTAGATAATTTTTAGGTGAAAAGGGTAAAATTGGTGTTTTGGGTAGCATTTGTATGCGTTCTATCATAAATGAGTATTCAGGTAGATTTTTGGTGTTTAAAGACATGCGACGTATGTCGAAATTGTTTAATAAATTATTTGAATGGTTTTTTTTAACCATGAAAGTTATTTCTTTGAACACGCATTGGTTTTAATTTTTCGTGTAGGTAATGAAAATTTAGTTTTGAAATATTTTTAGTGTGTGTATTCTTTTGCAATGTTTTTTTTTTGAGAGAATGTGGTGTTTTTTGGCCTATGCACTGTCTTGTTTTTTTTGGGTCCATTAATATGACACGTGACATGAACTCGAAACTTGTTTGATCACAAAGAAGGAAGCTCAGGTTGCTAGGAGGGTGGACTAGACTAGTGGTCTAGTGATCTGAGGTTGGCATTGGCCCTATTTTTCTTGGCAGGATTGATGACTACAACACTAACTAAACATATAAATGGTCGAGGGTCGTGGTTTCTAAGACACTTTTTTTGAGAGTCATGGTTTCTATGCCACATTTTCTGAGGGTCGTGGGTTCTAAGCCACATTTCCCTAAGACACGAAGATCTTGGGACCCATGCTAGCTAACACCCATGAGACCTCTCCCATATTTTGTGATCCTTAGTTGTGTTACGCCCATCATTGTGACACTTTGGTTATTTTAAATGTAATGGTGTGTGCGTGTGTTTTAATTTAAGTTGTTCCTTTTAAAACTATTTTCTTTAAACTTGTTTTATCTAAAACTGTTCAAGCATTTAGTTATTTTATTTAATTAAAATTTTAAATGTATTTGTCATTTAATAGTTATGTGTGGAACCTTTTTCTCTGTGGAATTCTACAAGGCTCTTAGCTCACAACCTACATATGCCTTTTGGGTATGTAGATTCTGTATATTTGGTATTCCAGGTTGAGGCATCATGCATAGCATTGATGATTCAGGTTGTCAACGACATCCCCATGTTGGTTTGGTGAATATAGACTAAGGTTTTTGAAACTCAGGTTTCTTGGAGTTTTTGAGTTAGTGTTTTAGTTTTTCCTTTATTGTCATTCCTTTTGGGTTTTTGGTTCAACCTGTAAACATTAATTTTTGACTGTAGATTAAGGTCTGGTTAGGTTGTTTGTTTTTTTAGTTTTAAATTATTAATCTTTTTGATTTTTGTATGTATATCTATTTGGGTAAATCGTTCCCAAGTTTTATTTTGATACCCGAGCACTTGTGTCAGCCCATGGAGATCAGTAACGCCCATCGGGCCTTGCCGCGGATCGGGTTAGGCGTCTGTTTGATGGCGACCCGATCTGGTTCATGAAAAAATGGTATCAGAGGATGTTTTGTTCTTGTTATTTGGGATATCAGGTAGATCTGGGATATGACTATCAGTACTGGAGGGGTAGTTTCGGGGGCAGTGTCGTGAACTCTTACTCGTTCTGATCCTCAAATAACCAGGGGAAGTCTGGGATTTATGTTTTTGGATTTTCTTTGTGTGGATGGGGGATGAATGTAGGAGTAAACCGGTACTGCAAGTGGTCTCACATGGAGTAGCGACCCATGTGATGCCCGGGAGTACGGTTCGGCACTCTTAGTGGTTGGGTCTTGCCTAGGGAATGGTATGTTAAACCATGCATCCAAGTTAGACACGGCCATAAGTCCCTTGTCCAGGTTCTTTAATGATTTTGATGTCTTGCTTTAGTTTTTGGATGGTGCGAAAGTTTTTTTTTAAGGAAAGAGGACTTTTGAGTTTCTATTATTTATTTTTGTGTGTGTTTGGCATGATTCTTGGGGTGTGTTTCTTTTGAACCATGTCTCTAGAATTCAGTGTTTGATTTGTTGAAGTCAAATTTCTAAAATAACGTCTCGGTTTATTTGAAATCAAAGAGAGAAATTTTGGAAATGGAAAGAATTTGGAAAATTTATATTGAATCTTTGAAATGGTTTTTGAAAAAAATGTGTATTTTTGGAATATTGGGAATGTTTTATTTTTGAAACCAGAAGAACCTTGCTTTGTCCAGTGGTATTCCTGTGGGTGCTCATGTCTGCATGTGGATGTTGTTGATGGAAAGTTGGTGGATTGTGTGGATGGGTGCGTGAGTGGCACAGAAATTAAAATTTGCAAGGCATCTAGGAATATCAATGGTGAGTGGTTCATTTTTGAAGCTGCTTCTTATTTCCTGAAAAGTGGGTTTTTCTCTAAAATGGGTTTTTGTGCTTAAATAGTTTTAGAAATTGGAAAATGGTTTTGAGTATAGAGTGAAAGTGATGAGTTCAAATGAGTTTTTGGGTTTTATTGTACTGTGTTTGGTTTCTCAAGCAGGGGTTTTTCTTTAAGAATGAATTGATGTTTTAAATTTGAATTACTAGAATTGTGTCTGAGGTGTGGATGTTTCTTTTGTGATGTGTTTGGATTTTTGTAAGGTTGTTTTTTTTTTCTTCTTTGGGATATTCCCCCTATAAATGTCTCATGGGTTTCCAGTAGGTATCTCGGTTCTTGGAGTGGTAGAGTTGGGTTCTTCTCGGTTTTGTCGACTTTTTGTAGACATTGAGGTCGACTAAATATCATTGAGTGATTTGGGAAAGTTATAAGTGTCATCAGTTTTGGAGGAAATCCAAAATTTATGTGTGTGTAAACTATCTCGAGTATGTCCAGTGGAGAGGGACTAAACCAGTGAGTGGTGATCGTTCTATTTTCGTTGGGGATATGGATGTCTTGAGCGATCCTCAAGACTATCTTCATTCCATGATTGTAGCTAAGTAAGTGAAGGTGAGGAAAAGTGGTGGAGAACGTAGGTGATCGACCATCCAATATACGGTGAAGGAGGTGTGTTGACCTTTCTAATGATCTAGTTTTATGTTCCCCAGAGTTTGTGTGAAGCAATCAGTTTAAAGCTCATAATAGTTGTTGGTCTTGTTCATATTGTGGTAAGTGCAGGTTCCTCGTCTGATGAGGAGTGTGAACCAAAGGGACTTGTTCTTGGAGTGCCCTTTCCATCAGTTTGTGACATGTGTTTTTCAAACTGCTCAATTTCCAATATCTAGTGTGGCCAGTCAGACACTCTATGTTGTTCTTCGCAATTCTCAATCGGTGAGTTGACAAAGGGGCCGCTTGGTTAATGAGGAGAAGTATGCGGGTTGCATTTATAGTGAAGGAATTTCTAGTCAGAGGTGGTTAGCTTAAGACTGCAAGGTAGAATATGCTTTAGACATCAAGGCCCCAGGCATAGGCCTCGGGGTAAATATTGTGTGCAGTCAAAACTTATCGGATGTGGGATGATCTTGGTCCGACATAAGTCTGGAGTAATGGGATGGGGATGACTTAAATTTCCTTATTGTAGTATCACCTCTGAAGGCTTCATTTTTGTGTGAGGAGTATGAAGGCCTTGTATCTTTTTTGTGGTATTAATATATGGGAGTTCCTTTTGGTACATAAAGAGGTCCGGATAATCTGTATTCCTATAAAGATAGAGGGCATGCTCTGTGAACCTTCTTTTGGTTGGTTAAGGATTAGAATTGTACTCGTCTTAGATATTCTCATGTCTTGTATAATTGATTCATGCCTATCCAGTTCGCCTCTTGGTTGAGGGTTTCCGCTGTCAACCCCCACCCCCCCCCCCCCAATTGTGTCGGAGTATGGGCCAATTTAGGAATCATACATGCAGGTCCGCTAGTGTTGGTGGGCTCATGATGACGAGTTCAGTCATTATCGCTCAAATTAAACAGTAAAATTCCCCACGCGGGTGTTGTGGTGTTTGGAAAATTCTAAAATGGTGGGGAGACCCACTGTGGGTCTTGCTGGAATCCCCTCTTGTGTAGGTTTGGTTAAACTTAGGGAACCTAGAGGGGTCAATCTGGTGTTAGAGGTTGTCTGAGGAACCAATGTTTGACAGGAATCCTAATATAGTGGGGGGGACCACCATAGGATGAATTGGTGGAAAAAACATTGTCTTCAAAGTGTGTTGAGTAGGGAAACCCCTTACTTCTACTCTGCCCGACCTCGACCATGCTAACTGGTTGTATTGGGTAGTGGGTCGTTGTACGATTGTTCTTGGAGATCTCGAGCGGCCCTGGTGATCCCTAAGTTAGGGTTTGGGGTGTTCCATGTTGTATTTCTGAATGGTGGTGAATTATTTGTTGTTGTTTATTTTTCTTGGTGATTCTGGTTCTTGAGATTTTTGAAGTTTCAGGTCATGGGTGTGTTGACTACACAATCTTCAAGCAATTGATGTTTTGTTTAAAGTGTCTTCATGGCCTTTCATGGAATCTTGTCTTGGAAAAGTCTTTTGGGACTTTTTGGAGGTATAAAGTGTCATGGTGGGGAGAATTGTCACACCCCGACTGACATTTCATTTTAATTTAATTATTTTGGTTATCACTTTTGAGTTGTGGTTTGAATCAGTTCTTATTTAAAAAAATTGGGTTTTATACAAGTGTGTGGACATGTGCATGAACTTTCTCAGTTTCTGTCCTTAATAATAGAATGTTTTATTATTATTAAATTTATTATTACATGGGCGCATAACTGCGCTGGCATGTGCGATAGCGCACATGATCACTGTCACGGCCGTGCGCAGTGCCCAACCTCAGTTAATAATAAAATTATTATTTTGGTTGGTTTTGTTATTTTATTTTTATTGTTAGTATTATTATTACTTAAGTTAATATTTTAATTAGGTTGTAATTATAATTTATATTTTTCAGCTAATATTTTAATTTGATCGTTTTATTATGCTGGTTTTATTAATTGTATTAGAATTACTTATTATTAATTAGAATTTTTCTATTCTTTTATTTTTACTTTATTTTCTTTCTTTTTATTTTATACTCTCTTCTTTTTTTCCTCTATTTTTATCCCTCTCTCTTTCTTTATTTTTTTTCTTTTTTTATCTCTTTCTTGGCTCTCCCCTCTCCCCGTGTGGACGTCCCTTTCCTCCTGCAACCCTAGCGCGGTGCTCCCCCCTTTCCCTTACTCCCTCCGGCTGGTTCCCTCCACCCACTCTGGAAAAACCGCACTCTGCCTTGCCTCTTTCCCGGACAACTGCCACTCCCCCCCTCTTGAGCTCCCTCCGCTGCATGCACCCTACACCTCCTCATCGTAGAATCCCCACCGATCCACTCCACATGCATACGGCCACGCTCCTCCGGCACACCTAACCGGCATGTCCCCTCCCCTCTACTCCACAACTGCCCTCATCCAATAGGTCCAGTGCACCCCCTATTTGGTTCGAACGAAGACCCGATAACCCCTCCTTTAGCTTCACACCCCTGTTTTTCGGTTAGAGTTTTGACGGCATCCTTTTTCCAGTGGGGCTCAACTCCATCACCACCATCTTACTCGGTTGGCCTCCAGAAACCCCTACTGCAGGTACGTTTTACTTCAGATGGTCGATTATTCCTTTTGGTAGAATGGTGGGAAAGTTTTTCAGGTTGTTTAAGGTTTATTTGTGATGATTTTGTTTCAATTTTGGTGTAATTGGCTTGATGTTTTGATGTTAGAGTTTATTTCAGTTGATTGTGGAAAATTTGGTGCATGATTGGAGATTCGCTTTGGTATTTGGGGTTTTCCAACACCTAGGTAGGTGGTTCCACTTATAATTATTGTTTGATGATTTTATTTGTGTTTATAATTAATTTAGAATATTATTTAATTAGTTTTCATGGTGAGAAAATGTTTTATTTTATTTTCTTGAGATCTCATATGCATTGATTTATTAGTAATGTGTTTATGTGATATAAGTGGGATTTTCTATGAAAACCCATTTCAATATGGTTATTAGAGTTTTAAAAACTATTCACTTGTCTTATTAGATCATGCAATGGATGCAGATTATATTTTAGTCTGGCATTAGTGTGCGTTTGATTCTAAAAAGGGGGTTTGGGTGTTTTTTTGACGTAAGTCCATGTGGTGATTTATTGGTCTATTTTTATAAATTGTAAAGTGTTTAATTAAGTGATATTGATGGTGAAAATAATTTTTTGATAGGATTACACTTTGTGTTTTATTCTAAATTGGCATTTTAAATCAAACAAGATGTATCTTTAGTGCAAACTTTATTGCGTCATTTTTTAAAATTTGTTTTAAACTACTCAAACGGTTTCTTTAATTGGTGTAAGTGGTGTAGATTGAGCTCTTGATGTGGCATTGTGTGTGTTTTGTTATCAAAGAGGGTTGGTTTTTTTTGTGTAAAGTCATGTTCTACTCTTTAATGTTTTTTATTAAAACCTTAAATGTTTTATTAAATAGTTATTAAAGATGCAAAATTGTTTTAATAGAGTTGTTTAAAGATTATTGGCATGCATAATAATAATAATATTAATAATAATAATATTATTATTATTAGAGAAGTTTTGGATGAAAATGGTGCAATTGGTGTTTTGGTGTAGCGTCTGTATGTGTTCTGTCTTAAATGAGTATTTTGGTGGATTTTTGGTGTTTAAAGACATGCGACATATGCTGAAATTGTTTAATAAATTATTTTTATGGTTTGTTTGACCATGAAAGTTCTTTATTTGACAACATGTTGGTTTTAATTGGTTGTGTAAGTAATGCAGATTTAGTTTTGAAATATTTTTAGTTTGTGTATCCTTTCAAAATGTTTTTTTATCAAAAGTGGTGGTTGTTGGAATGTGCACAATCTTATTTTCTCTGGGTGAATGAATATGACACATGACATGTACTCAAAACTTGTTTGAGCACAAGGCAGGAAGCCCAGGTAGCAAGGAGGATGGACTAAACTAGTGGTCTAGTGATTCGGGGGTGGCTTTGGCCTTGTTTCGCTTAGCAAGATTGATGACTGTAACACTAACTAAGAATATGAATAACTGAGGGTCGTGGTTTCTAATCCATGTTTCACTGAGACACGAAAATATAGGGACCCAAGCTAGAAAACACCTATGAGGCCTCTACCATATTTGGTGCTCCTTGGTTTCTTTACACTCATCAGTGTGAAGCTTTGGTTATTTTAAAAGTAAGGGTGTGTGTGTATTTTAATTTAAGTTGTTCCTTTTGGAACTGTTTTCTTTAAACCTGTTTTCTCTAAAAATGTTCAATCATTTAGATATTTTCATTAATTAAAATTTCAAATCTATTTTCCATTTAATAATTATGCATGGAACCTTTTTCTCGTTGGCATCCTATGGGGCTCTTGGATCACACCCTACATACGCTTTTGGGTGTATGTAGATAATGTTTCTTTTTTATTCCAGTTTGAGACAACGTGCATAGCACAGATTGTTCGGGTTGTCAGCGGCATCCTCGTGTTGGTTTGGTGAATGTATCTTGAGGTTGTTGCACCTTATGTTTCTTGTAGTTTTGAGTTAGTGTTACAGTTTTTCCTTTATTTTCGTTCCTTGTGGGTTTTTGGTTCAAGTTGTAAACTTTAATTTTTGATTTTAGATTAAGGTCCTGTTTGGTTGTATTTTTTTTTTGTTTTAAATTATTCATCTTGTTGTTTGTTTAATGTCTATCTATTCAGGTAAATCATCCCCAAGTTTTATTTTGATACCTGGGCACTTGTGCCAGCCTGTGGGGATCGAGAATTCCCTTTAGGCCATGTCGTGGACCGGTTTGGGCATTGGGTTAGATGGTGACCTGAATTGGTTCATGACATTTCCTAAATAAGAATATTACTTTCTATAAAAGTGTCAAGAAAACCACAAGGAAAAAAGATATTCCATATTGAAAAAACCATATATAAATGAAAAATATTTAATATAATCCATTTTTTATGATATGTCATCAAGCATATTTCATATTTTTTTATCAACAATAATGTTTGACATATTTATCTTTGATTATACAGAATGAACATGTCTACATCACCATGACCATATAATTTATTTTTAATGTTCTATTCAAATAAAAGGGATTATATATCAACTTCGATAAAAATAGAAGGTAAAAATCATTCCTCGACTTATTTATTAATATGATATCATTCATGATTCATCCAATATTCCCAGATTTTTCAAAATCATATGTCATCATTATTTATATAAATACATGAAAGTGTGCGAGTTAGGACATGCGTTAATAATAATCTTAATATGTAAGGATCATTGCACACACTCGTATAAAGGAATATCCAATGACACATAAACCTATGTTGTTCATATAGGAATATCAATTCTCCTAATATCCCAACATGGGTATTACTAAGTGAGGATATCATGATATGGAGCATCATATTCTTTAGAATACTCACCCTTGATAGTATACATACTATATGCCACATTACATAATGATATATTACCATATAATTTTTCTTAATAATATCTCCATATCATTTTAAGGTTCCCATTATAGTGGCAAACTACTATGTGATTTTCAATATAATAGATAATCTATAACATTATTACATTAACGTCACACCAAACTATGAATGATGCGTAACAATATACTTTAAATAATATTAACTTATCTGAGTATACATGAAATAAAAATTAAAAAAAAAATTGGTTCTTAGAAAATAACCCCAAAAGACTACCAAATGGACTAGATCTAACTACCATTAACTTTTAATTTCTGATATCCCACATGATGATTGTGTTTCTTCTAAGTTAATGCTTTATTTATTGGGTCTATCATGTTGTCTTCTATGGAAACTCTACTGACTATAAAGTCACATATTTGAGAAAAATCCCTCGAGATATAATATTTTTGAAGAATGAACTTTGTCCTATGATGTGACCTTGGATTCCTTATATGATCTTCCACTGTATTTTTATCAAAAAAAAGTGTTATAGGGTCTTTACTTCTAGGCACTGCATTATGTACTTAGATGAACTTTAATA